>WEIV01007085.1:0-12746 GCA_013390005.1 Calyptomena viridis
TACAAGGTACTTTACAAGTGGCTTTACACAAACCCAAGGAGAAATGCTATGAAGACACCCGTGTCATGTTCACTGCTCACAACCTCTGCATTAATTAAATCAGCTGTGAAGACAGGAGAGAATCTGTAAACCAGATTTGAGATCAGATGCTATTCTCACTATATAAGAAAAGCAGAAACTTTATGCACAGTAGGCATTTTGGTTCTCTTAGAATAAAAGTTAGACCAAATCTGACTGTAAGAAATATTCTGTCAAGGGATCTCAGCTGTGGTATGCACATACAAACTACTTCAGTGACATGAGAACAGCAACTACAGAGCTCAAACGTCAGGCTTTTGCCTGCGGATTGGAACAAGACCAAGGGAAAGTGTGGGAGTATCTGGACAAGCCCTGGACAAAACTCCAAGTTACTCTCAAGGCAAAAAGCAAAAGTGGAAGATCAGCAGCACTCAGCATTAACACACTTCGAGCTTTATCAAAAGATCAATTAGTGTCTAAACACACTATCAATACTTCCTCACAACTACTCAAAAATTTTGAAAGGTCATCTCATATACATAGGTAGGTTCACACAGCAAGCATTCAATTATAGTAAAAGTTTCTCACCAAAATTTAACAGTTTGACTACCAGGACCACTTTTTTTTTTTTTTTTTTACTTCACCATGGAGGATGAAGCCTAATTGCATCTGAAGGATCTGAACAATTTAGCATCTCAAGTTCTCCTGACTTTATGAGACTTAGGCCCTTGACTGATTTGACTATAAAACAAAAAAAATCTGTCACGCCTTATTCATGACTTACATCTACACCACAGGTACTCCCCCACACTGTATGATCCAGGGATACAGACTACTCAAATACATAAACTGCAAATTGTTTTCCTAAAATATATTCTGATATTATCCTTCATTATTTGGATCTTACTTTATCACTTTGTGCTGCTGAACACAGGGAGGCTAATTTGCTGTTCCCGTAGTTCTGTTTACTTTAATTTACTATGGAGTATTCTCAGTGTGCATACATCTCTCATGGTGAGAGTAAACATATGGAGTTAAACTCTTCTAGTGGTACCCAGTGAAAGGACGAGAGGGAATGGACATAGACTGGAGTATAAGAAATTTTGTTTACACATGAAACCCCCCCCCTTTTTATTTAATATAAAGGTAACTGAATATGCAACCATTCTGAATAGGAATTTTTTCAGGTTCAGAGAGTTTTCTGTTCTCTGTCTAGAATCAACTCCATACCTCTTTTAAGACACACCTGCTAAAGTAGCATTATATCATAATGTAGGCAATCCTTTGAGTAATTTGTTCCTGGAACTAACATTTATGTGATATGCTTAAGGTTTCTTCCAAACATTTATGGTACTTTTTTTTTTCCTGCTTACTTATTTATTTCTTGAATTAGCTTGCTCTGCTTACAGTTCGGTTATTCTGTGGATGAGTAACAGAATTGTGAAGATTGCAAGACCATCAATATTTTCCACTGAGTTCCTGCAGGCTTTGTTAATCCAAAATTCTGCTACATCTCTCTTGGCACATGTCATAGTTTAAGCCCAGGCAGCAACCAAGCCCCATGTAGTNCACAAATACAAAACACAGCCCTGTATGAGACACTGTTAAGAAAATTAACTTTATCCTTAGCCAAAACCAGCACAGTGCAACTGAAGAGAAATACAACCTGCCAGAATGCCTGGCAGGCAGTGGTATTTTCTAGACCAGATATGAGCATCAAGCACATTTTCTTTTAACTCTTCTGGCTGATCTACCATTAATCATTCATGTCTGTCCCCAGAGGTTCAGGCATATGAACTAACAACCTTGAGAAAGCTGCCAAAAACTATGGAGTGCGTAAGTGGTGGGTCTCAGTACAGTTTTTCTTGATACCTGACTACAATATATGTTTTATTGTACCATCAGTAGTGAAAATTCTCAGCTAAAAAAAAGTTTGCATGTTTTGCTAAGGGTAGGTTTAAAATTTTGAAAATTCTGGTGTGATATAAAGATGCTACAACTAAAACTTCTGTTTTCAGCCCATATTTCTGAAAACTAGCTTAAAAAGCTGTGCTTGCATGCAATTGGGAAGTTTTAAATCACTCCTTTTTGTTAAGCTGGGTGGTAGTTACGTTTAACCTCATGGAGGATAGGCAGAAGTGATTTTCAGTGACTATCTTGTAACAAAATCATATAACAGCTACAGGTAGTTCCCTCTTCCTTATGCTTGCACATTCTTACGCTTCAGAGCAAAGGCACACACAATCAGGTACTGCTCTCTTCTGCTGATCAGGATTTCATTGTTGCTATGATTCTTGGAAGATTAACATAATCTTCAGATCAGGAGGGTACCAATTAGAAAAACCAAGGAATAATGCTCTGTAACAACCAGGAAGAGAGTAGGAGGATCTTTTAGTTGTTTCATCTCCTCATATTTTATGATGTGCTTTACAGGGAAGTAGTTGGTTGAATAAAAAAGGTAATGAGTGTAGAAGTGGGGCAGATGATGCTTTAGAAAAAACATTCTAAAATGTATCAATGTTGGCTCAATGGGGAAGCAACTTCAGTTTTTCTATTTTTAAATGTTGGGGGTTTTTTGATGGCTCACAGTGGTTTGAGAATATTGTTGACATGGAGAGAGAACTTCAAGGCAGAATACTTGATAGTAATAATATTTCAGTTTTACTCCTAAATTGCATATACAGTTTCTTAACTATTTCTAGGTAGGAATAAGTTCTTAACTGCTGTGAGTGAGAGCAGTGGTAGAAGAGCATAAGAAATCCTGCTGCCATTCACTCAAAAAGTACTAAAAAATGAAAAATCTTTTATTCTTCTGCCCACATAGACCATGATCATATTAACATGTGAAAAATGGACACGGGACTTTTATTTGGCACAAGCTTTTATCCACTTTTCTTAGGACCAAAGAGCAATGTAGGATACAGACATTCAAAGAGAAACAGACACCAAATGTTATGCATATTTCAAAATTGTGAGATTAAAATAAACTCAATTTTGCACAAACAGCCAAATGTGGCTCTCTCTTTAGGGTGGTTGGTTTTGTTTCTATTTGTTTTGCTGTTCTATTGTTTTGCTATTTTACACTGTGATAAAGTTTTACTTTAGCTGACCTTTTAATTTTCTTTCCCACTTTGTGTACTTTGTGCATGTCATTGCCTAGTAACTCACGGTAGCTGCACTCCTTAAAAGAAATAGACTCAGAGAAACTTTCTTACTGTCCCAAACTAATTTGACAGGCTGAATGACCCGAAGTACTGCTTCAGTGAAGAACATCCCACATGCAACCCCCTTCCACGTACATATTATTTAACAAACTCTCACCCTTCAACATAAATGCCTGGGGTAGAGGATTATGAATTAAAATAGCACTTAGAATGTGAATAAGTAATTGTATAAGAATCACAAACCAGTCTAATTCTCAAAAGGCGAAAGTGGTCCTTACAGGAGGAATACTTTGAAAAAAACCAGCAGCGATCTAACAGATGTCTGAGATTTACGATAGCCAAATTTTGCTAATTGAATTGCATAGTAGGCTAATCTCATAGGGCAATGTGAAGTTATCCACTATCCTAACACTGCAAACAAACAAAAAGTGATGAGAGTGAAATAAAACGGCTGGTGTACCTTATCTCATGAGAGAAATAAAAAAGACATCATGGATGACCAAATAAAGAAGCAAAGGCATTTTCTTGTTATCATTTGTGTAAGTGGAAGGATAAAACAGGATCTCTCTCTTAAATCCTAAAGGTTTGACCACATAGGATAATTTTCTCAAGTAACTCCACACATGCATACTGCTGTTAAGATTTACTAATGCTGTGTTTGTAAAGGCTTATGGTGTGCTTGAATAAAGAAGCTAACGCACATTAACTAAAGCCCACAATCCTGATGTATGAGGAAAGAATTCCTATCTTTTTGCTATTAAACCCACTAACTAGGATTAATGTTACATAAACACTTCAGTATCTACAAAGAAATTAAAACCACCATCTCCTGTTAAAACAGTCTTCTGTAAGATATAAATATTTTGCAGTGCTGGTAAAAATACATTAAACAATGGCAGGTACAAAGAGAGACTTAGAAACATGTTGGATTAAATGTTGTTTGGGGAAAAAGACACTTTTCTGTTGCTGGCAAATACAATGAAGTATTGCACTTTTATTTATCTTTTATTGAGTAGTCTAAACTTCACTAAAAATAATGCACTACCTCCCACAAAAGCCTGTTTGGATGGACTGTTTTTAATCCCTGTGCTCCACTGACTATTTAGAAGATAGGAGAGCAATTCCGCAGGATCACATCACAACTGTGGCAGAGTTGGAGTAGGAAGCCTGAGTATAATCGCTCTTCTTCAGTTTATTGTAAAGCACTCAATAACATTAGGGCAGATGTTTTCAAAAATATTTTCAAAAATTTTGCGCTGACTGATGACAATGTTTAATTAATTAAACCACAGCTAATAGCAGCATAACAGCAACATTGTTGCAGTCTTCTGGTATTTCAAGACGTTCTTCGAATTTTTAGCTGCAGGTTATCTGGGCCTGTTTTCATTTCTACTCAATATTATTTACAATTATCTCTAGTCACTAGTGGATTAGAAAGTATTTAATCATGATCATTTGACAGCACCTTGCCATGTTCTCTTCAGACATATACCAGATACTGTATACTGTCTAGTATGCCTGCTATCTAATTTTTTTGTACTTAGGTTTTACCATTTGGCATGTAGGACCTATAACATTGCTAATATTATTCTAATATACTTGAAAATATCTGTCTTTTTAATGCTACCTTATCCCTAAGAGCTGTTGGTATTTAAACTTCCCTTTAACAATTTTTGTAGTCCCTACCTTTGAATTTCAATGATTTATGAATAGATTTTAAATTTTTTTTCCTGTATATTGTGTTTCCTTTCCCTTCTCTTTGCTACTGAGTAAAGATGAATTTACAGCAATACCTATCTTGTTATTGAATCTTCATTATTGATCTTATGTCTTAAAAGTCTTTCTTTGCAGACATCTGTGCTTCTTTTTGTCCCATACCTCACTTAAAATTTTCCCAAGCTTTTGTAAATTGGCACTTCTAAAGTAGCAGGTACATAGATGACTTAGGATCTCTCCTCTCTTGCCAGTAATGAGTGCCAGGTACTGGGATTGCTTAGTCTGTAGAAAAGGAGGCCCAGGGGAGACCTTACCACTCTCTACAACTGCCTGAAAGGAGGTTGTAGGGAGTTGGGGGTCAGTCTGTTCTCCTAAGTAACAAGTAATAGGACAAGAAGAAATGACCTCCAATTGTCCCATAGGAGTTTAGGTTTGGATATTAGGGAAAATTTCTTCACTGGAACAGACTGTCCAGTGAAGTGGTTGAGTCACCATCCCTAGAGAAATGTAAAAGCTGTCTAGATGTGGCACTTAGGGACTTGGGTTAGTGGTGGACCAGCAGCTGTACTCGATGGTTGGGCTTCATGATATTAAGGGTCTTTTCCAACCTAAATGATTCTGATCCTAAATGGCATGAACCTTCTGAAGAGATACATATATTCGTGCATATGTACATAGATAAATGTCTAGTCACAGTTAAGTAAGCATGACTAAAGGACCCAGCCTATTGCCAGGAGAAGGACAGCTCCTACCAGGAGAAATAAAGGGCATCTCTGGACTGATGAGATAGGTCAGCACCCCAGATTCTCCACACTTCCGCCAAACCCTCCATCAGAGGGCAGTACCTGCAACCAGACAGAAGCTGGGGATGTCTCACTCAAGACAGCGGCTGATGGGCAGTAGTGTGAGGTGCTTTGCTGTGGTAAGCAAGAGATTCATGGACCCCTAGCGATGTCATAGGTGAAGGTAATCATTTTATTGTGATACAGCATCATATTTTATACTTTATAATTGTTTGTTTCTATTCCTACCGGCTAACTCTAGCTTTTACTATAGGTTCTTAAGTTCTAACCAATCATCTGTGGGTTAAAAAGTCCACAAGTTGTACAAGTGCCTTCTGGTCCCCCATCAGATCTCTGGTCATGCAGTGTCTACGCACTGTCCCAAATATGATCTGCTTCCGTTGTCCTGTCCAAGATGGAGGCTTATGTCCAAATATGGCTTTTCCAATGTCTCCATTAGCTACAAGCCTGGCAATAGCTATAGCATATTTTGATAAGATATCCTATTACTAACTACCACATTTCTGTCACAGGCTGCTGCACTTTGCAGAGCAGCAGTGTGTGCGTGTGTGTGTGCGCACACCTGCCTGCGTGTGGGCTTAGCACTGAGGGGGCACATCCTGTTGTGCCTAAATAATCAAAGGGTATTAGAACCAAGGGTAGCAATGCATTCAGGGATTCCCAGTTGGAAAGCTCCACTCCGGGCGAGCATGAGCCAGGTGTAAAATCTTGTAACACTGTGAGGGTCTGAGCAGGTACCTGGCAGCACCAGGAGGAGGAAAAGTTTGCTGGAGAGGAAGAAGCAGGCAGAGAAGTGCAGAGGCAGGCAAGAGGCTGTGATGGTCCTGTGCGGGTGCAGCTGGAAGCAGGGGGCTGGTGGGGTTGGTGCTGTGCATCCCGTCGGAGATGTGCTGGGCTGAAAAGCATGGATTCAGTCCCCACTGTCACCTGGGTACCTCGCCCACCTGCCGGTGTCTCTGGCCAACACCTTGCCCATGACAGGCAGCTCTGGCTTTCCTCCTCAGCCTGTTAAGAGCCTGAGCTGGGAGGCTTTGGGCCCATTTTCTTGCCTCCTGTTCCCCTGGGAGAGGGCAAAGAAGACCAGCCAGGAGGTGTGCCTGGCATTCACATCCTTCAGCCAGAAGGTGGCCATAGCTAAACTTAGATGTAAGGTATCAAAAAAAGTCAAGCTCTTGTAGAAAACACCTTTAAAATAAACTTCTTTAATTGAATGCAAAAAAAAAAAAATCAGAATACAACTTTTAGTTTTCATTAACACCTATGAAATTACAATGGTTTTACAATACCTTTCTGAAAATTCTTTAAATAGGTAAGCATTTTCTCTAAGACTATGGCACCCTCAGATATCACAAAATGCCCAATATGCTTGCTGTGCCAATAGAAATGTGCATGTACATATAGAAAAATATACTTAAAAGTGTTTGTACTTGTCTCTGACGAAAGATGCAAAATTGTGTGTCCTGGTATTGGCTTTCAGTTCTTTATGTTGCTATTTATATATTTTCTAAGTGTCATAGCTCCTGAATTATAGCTAGGTAATATATGCACAGATACATTCTCAACTTGTATTTTCTTTAATGACAACCTTGAAGTCTTGGCAAAATGCCTCAGATTTTACCTTTTTTTATTTTTCAAAGGAATTTTATAAAGTGGTGTGATATATTCCACATTCTTTTTTTTCCCAGTGTACTTTCGACCTAAGCATAATTCAAGCAGTTCTTCACAAAAACAAAGTCCTTCCTCCTGCAGCCGTAACTTTGATGTGTGGATGCTTCACAGTCCAGTGTCCTTGCTTTTTCTTACTGTAGATCCCAGTATATGGTTAATGGCCATCTATCATTACCTATTTCTTTTCTCACCACTTGAGAAATTCTGAACTTGAAAACACCTTTTACAGTATAAAAGATGTTTTAGGAAGGTGTCTTCCTAAAGAAGAAGGGGCTTCCACATATGAAACCCCCTGCCTGACATTACAGGCTTGATGTAATTAAAGGCTCAAAGTCAACAGCCAGTGGTCCTATTTCATAAATCTGTCGGGCACTTCCAGGCTCAACCAATATGATTGAAAACTATTGTCTGGAATGTGAGTGTAGGATGTCATTAGTCTTCCCGGTTCCTTTGGAAGGTTTTCTTTTCAATAAACTTGAGAGGGAGAAGAAAAAAAACCCAGAAAGTTAAAAAGGTAGCTGTGTAGTAGAGAAATTCTGCTCCACTAAAGCAACTGCAGACCCGCTCTTGCTTTGGTTGCAGAAACATCAGACAATAAGACTTTCTGTTAAAATTTCCACCCTTTAGGACCTTGGGTTGACAGGCGATACAGCATTCCACAGCGACAGATGTGCACTGAACGGGAATTTCCATGTACTCATAAGCTTTTTAAACAATGTCACATCAGCCTGAGTCTATGTGCTCAAGAGAAACTGCTGTCGGTGATGGAAACACACACTTTCTTTAAACTAATGCTTCGATTTCAGTCACTTCAAACTTCAACTACCAAGTTAATATTTGGAAATTTCTGATGATCAGCTCTAAAAGAAGACGCTTATGAGAAGCAGAAGACTAAGTAAAGGTAATACTTGTGGCTCTCTAAGACAGCAAATCAGGACATTTAGTGATGGAGATTTGGGGAAAGGATTTAATCTTCTGTTTTGTAGCCTAGGGTAAGACAACTATGGTTTCCTATTTCCGTTAGAACTGAAGAGTGAAGAATTAAAGACTGCTAAGAACTGAAGCCACATAATATTTTCTACTGAGAAGACAAAACAAATAATTAAATTATGTGTATTTTGCAGCTAAACTAGCAAAATTGGTTTCATTTGCAAGTCTGAGGATGTATGGTTTGTCTTCCATGCCTTGCAGCATTACACTATTCCTCTCTTCTGCAATTCGGAGGTGTTCATTTTGAGTGCTCTGCAATGGGATGAATTACTCAACTCCTGAACATTAGAATAAGGCATAAAGAGCCTGCATTACTTTGTAATGAAAAATGTTTAAACAAGTCATTTAGAAATACGCTAATAACATATCTCAAACCCAGGGTTTTTTGTTTGGTTTGGTTTTTTTCCTATTAACCTTGAACAAGTGAACTGCCACCTAAAAACTCACAAGTGGTTTCTCAGCTTTCCTCTGCCTAAGAAACTTGTGCTCCTTTACACTCTACACCATTATTTAGGAAGAGCCCTTTATTTACCTTCTAGCTATATAATGCTTTGCTCTTCTGGTTTTAAATTGAGGATTACATTTTGCTATCTACAGTGAAGTTGCTTTTTATATTAGCAGAAATGAAATCAGCATGTATGAATTTGAATATATATCAAAAGAGAATTGTTTAATCCATAACCACAGAAGTCTTTCCCTTGTAGCACCATTTCTATAATTTCTTACAAGAGATTTAAACAATTTCTAGACCATATTAAATCATACCAAAAATCAATTAAGCTGTTTTTACATATATTAGTTGTAACATTATTCGAACACTTCATACATCTTGTAAATAATCTGAACAATATGATCATGTGTATAAGGAAAACTGATTTCTTCTCAGTACCACCACAGCCTGTTGCAATTCAAGAGGAATAGCTCCATCAGCTAAATTACAGTCATATTATTGATTAATGTGTTAGAAGATTATTATGCAATGGAAGTATCAAATTTGACTACGTTTATGTCTAGCCTTTTGCTTCAATTACACTCAGGTTGCTTAACTTTGGTAAGTTCTAAACAGCAAAGTTCTAAAGCACTTGAAAAAAAGCCCTGACAATAGATGTTAATTCAGTCTAGTTCTATCAGTATTTGTGAGAGTTCTCCTACGACATGCTGAGAAAAGTAGACACCAAGATAGTCCTAAAAACATTATTCTGCCCTGCCATAATCAGCGTTTAGAATAAAGGAAATATTTTGCAGCATGGAATAACAAATCAATTAACCTCTAGTTTACAATAATCACACTTGAGTGCACAAGAAACTGCCACTTGTTAAGAGACTCCAGATACTTCGTTGTGAGATAACTGGAATTTTATTTTTAGGGAGTGATTCCTTTTTATAATAAATGTATAAAAGTGCAATATCTCAAATATTTACTGCATGCAATCTTTTCTTTGTTGTTAGCATAATATGAAGTAATCTTATGCCATAATCTCTGCAAGAATACATTTGAACTTATTGTTGAATTAATGCATCTCTCCAATTGAGTGCCAGCTTGATCACTGCATTAACCACCTCATACAGGATTGTAGGAAAAAAGGCAAATTTTCAGTAACATCCTGGCAACCAATTCTCTATTGACAATGAAAAGTGACATACTAAAATATCTTAATTTGGCCCACATTTGCCTACTACATCCTTCAGTTGCCTGTATTCCAAATATAGTGTTACAGTTTTCTGAAATGCCTGTCCAAAAGGCTAATTGGATCTGCCCCTGATTACAGGAACCTTCTGAAGCTATTATTATTCACAATTTGTCTTTAATGCAGCCAGTAAAATAAATTCTGTAATGACTACCAGAATTAAATCTGGTATGTCAAGCAATCTTCTGTTTATGGCAAACAGGATAAAGGGAAGCTATAGAAAAATAATCAAAACAAAATGGCAGGAGGAGCACGAAACGAGACTAAGCAGAAAGTGTGTTCCTCTTCAGCTGTATTACACATCATCAACTGTTGAATTTTATCAGACCAATTTACATTTAATTCACAAGGATCAGAAAGTATTCCAGAGTGTACATACATTAAGCAATTCTGTAGAATTATTTTCCTTAGATGGCAGGAAGCAATTAATTGGTGTAATAGGCGAGTGTGAATGGAGAAGGAAGGAGTGCCTTGGACAAGGACACAGTAAACCATGAATGTCATGCACAGCAACACACCATTTTAAATAAGATAAAAAACTTTTTTTTTCCTTCTGTGACACGAATGAAAGCCAAATTCTTGTATTTCTCCACCCTTAAGTGAGACTGATGCTGGATACAGAAACTTGTGATTCTTAAATAGGAGTAGGAAAGTTCTCCTTGCTCTTTTTTCAGGATAAAAATGCCTTTCAAAGTGAAAAGTACAAGCCTTCCAAGCAGAAATAGCTAATAGCTAGCTGACAGAGTGCACAAAACAAAGGTTTTAGATACTACAGGATTAGGTTTAAAAGGGGAGGGATGTTATTCCCTTTTTATCTCATTTTTCCATCTTTTGGCCACATAATTCTACCTCTTCTACTTAGTCAGCTTGTTGGAAATATTGGTCAAATTGACTGAAAGCCCAGAAAATTAGACTAGTAAGCAGCCAAGCAAGAAGTGCAAAAATTAAGTTTGTGGGTATTTTTTTCCATCCAGCTCATTGGCAAAGCAACAAGACTGATGTGAGAGGGAAAACTCCCAGCAGCTGAAAACTGGGAACAGAGAAGGTCTTGGAGGGCAGCTCCCTTTGGTGGCAATGAGCTATGAGATGGAGGGCAGGTGCCCTGATATCAGATACTGATACCAGGTGTGGTACTGAGCAGCTGGCAATTTTGTGTTTTGTGGCAATTTATAAATACTCTGAAACTCCTAGGTATTTGGGACAGTATCCTAAGGAGTGCTTAGCAATTGTGTGACACGATCATAATATCTGATATAAGGTTTCAATCACAACTATGCACAATTTATCACATAGCTACAGTTTCTACATCTATTTCACATATCTAATGGTCACCACTGACACTGAATGTTGTTGACATTATCTTCACTGAGACATAAAGTATATCCTTCTCTACTAACTGATCCCTCTCCCTTACATTTTACAACTGAAAATTTAAACGAGGAACCATTCACTCAAGTCCTTGCTTACGCAAACCAGTTGCACTCTAGGAATCTTAATTAAACGGTTGTAATCATGTAATAGAGAACAAACTGATTTTTGCAACTGTTTGGAAATTCTATTTTTCAGTAAAGAAGATTTGAGATTCACTGATTGTTGATCAACTATGAGTAAAACTCCTAAAAAGTAGCACATAGGCATCTTTGCATTATTCCTGCCACCACAGAGGTGAAAAAGATCTCAGAAACACCCTGCTTTTGCAGTACTGATGCAATCATCCAACATCCTTAAGCAATTCACCTCACCATCTAAAAAATCTGAGCTTAATTAGGTATGAGTTTTATTTCTTTTCCCTCATGCTTCTGAGTTTCCACAGTATAAGCCAAAAAAACCCCCAAACCTTTAATAATACTGTCAAATTACCATCTCCACTGTAACAAACCTTAAGCGTTTTGAACATTTGGCTCTAATAAAGATATTCTGGAAATTTTAATATTTAGACAATGATGATGGAGCAAGTATAATTAAAAAGTAATCATGGAATAGTACATCTATCCAAAATTTACCATAACAAGAAGCACTTTGGGAGAACAATAAGCCCAAATAGTATTTAGAAAAACTAAATTTCAAGGAATAAAGATACTATAGTACGAAGGTATGGCAAAAAATTTTGTATTTTTAACCAGCAACATTTTTGAGGGGCAGTAATTGTACAATTTTAGTTTTAAAAAAAAAAACATTTCTGTCCCTCAAGCAACACACAATATATGCATTTAAATGACACTTTAGGAACACCAAATATGATACTTATTTTTAAATAACTCTAAGTTTAAAAATGTATCTGACACTCCTCCCTCAAAAAAAATTAAAACTGGTAAAATAAGGATTTCCTGCAGCATGGTAATGAGGAATCCAGCAACAGACTTCACCTTAAAGAGTATTTTGAGGGAAAAACCCCCTGAATGAATAGATTTACATTAAGCTTGATACATCTGACTTTGCATTTTGGACAATATTTTCAGAATATCTCTTTTCCCTGCAGCATGTCTACTGTGAAAAAGATGAAGTGGAACTTACAGTAAAATCCTCCTAACTATTTAGATCTTGACCTCAATGCATTTGACTACATTGAACAGTTTCTTGTGTGACTGATAGAAGTCAAAGTGTTACAAGTAAACAAAAGTCAAAACAAAGGAAATACTGGTAGCTCCACTTCTCAAACAAAACATACTGTGTTGCAAGATATCTACTAAACTAACAAA
>WEIV01007105.1:429-23458 GCA_013390005.1 Calyptomena viridis
GACATTTCTCAGTGGAAATCAAATTGAAAAGTAACAGTTATATCATGACTGTCAGCAACATGAGGATCCCTTAAAAATAAATAAACACATTACAGCTTGTGGGGTTGTGTGAGTACTGCTGTGCTGCTCAGCAGGAACATCTTCAGAACACATTGCTGATGTTGTGCCTTCTAATTGCAATAGGTCCTGGCCATATTGCTGATTATCTTATTTTTCAACTGGTACCTATAAAAGGTAACTCTGCATATGCACATCATTTTACATGCTGGGGAGACACTCTTTAAACACCAAGTAAACAACTTCAGTACATTTGAGCTCAACAACATCAAATAGTGGGTTTTTTCCCCATAGCTTAATAATGCCAGTTGAAGATATGTAACTAAATATAGGCCAAATTGTTTGTAATCTGATTTTGAACTTGGCATGGTCAGTTCTTCAATAGGATTCAAAATGCTGAGATACCACAAGCTTACACAATTAGTAATGCAAAAATGGAAAAACACTGTTTATTCACCGATGCCCTGAATTTTCTAAAAAAGCCTCTAGTTTGGGAAAGTAAAGCAGATTATATGTACAAACTAATTCTTCCTATCTTCTATCACAGTGCTTTCAGAAGTGGGATTTTCTGCCAATGCTGATGAAATACGTCAGCCCTTCAGATGTGCTGCTGAGAATTACAAGCACGATCAGTTTAATCAAGTGTGTCTTGGTTGCTTTAGCAATACCCATTTAAATAGGAGGCAAGTGTTCAGAGATAAAAGGGGTTTAAGTGTAACCTCTCAGAAAATGATACACTGTCAATTTCCTTTTCAGAAGTGCATTTTAGTCATTCTTTTCTTGCATTTGGGGCAATACAAAATAATGCAAATCTGGGGCATACAGGCTTGGTAGCTGTCAAAGAGCCAAGCAAATCACTGAAATCTCAAATCTAATACTCAAATCACAAATTTAGCTGTCTTAGACATACAAAAAACTTAGAACAGAGTGTCCTAGATGCAAATTTAAATGTACACCAATCACATTATATTTTTTCTTTGCTAATGTCTACAATTTGCACAAAACCCCTATAGAACAGATACAACCTGGGAGTTCTTAAATTTATTACCTCATAATCAATTAATTCACATTGATATAAGCCTGTCACAGGAAAAAAACCTGTATTTCTGGAACAAAAATACACATTCTGCTTCAAGAAGTTCCTTGAAATATGAACAATTTATATACTAAAATTAAATGTAAAGCNGGCCTTAGCTGACCCCCTTCAGAATCAAGTAAATCAAAGTTCAGAAAAGCTGAGTGAAGCTTAAAATCTATTTTTCCTCACCAGAAGAAAACCAAGGACTTTAAAGTGTCCTTGTTTCTGGGTTTTCCTTGTTTATAAACAGTATCAAAACCATGAATTGTCATATTGTCAAATATGTCATTTGTTCTGTTTTCTCTCTGTTAGCAAGAAAGACTAACAATTAACGGTTGAAAACACTAAAAAAATTCCTTGGTTAAACATTTAATCAAGTTTTAATTTTTTTCTGAGGTAAGACTTGGAGACAAGAGCTGATATTTTTATCTTTTAAACTGGAATAAGTGACTCCTTTTCCATTTCCTTCCCCTCTATACACTCAGTCATCCAGACCAAGGCTTGTCCCTGGTGCAAACCCACCTTGGGCTTTCTGCTCCCTGGAGTCTGTTTGGAACTGTAAGCAGAAGGATTAACTTGAAATAAATGCTCAACACTATAATTAAGAAAACACCCTGATGATTTGTATAATGTAACCACAACATTAAATATAAAAAGAAAAGCCATGCTCCATCTAAAAGCAATAAGGTAGATTTCTATCCCTACACACTATTTAGGAGAAGTATTTGATTTGGATAAATAACCATCATTTCCCCAAAATATCTCCATCAGTCAAGAGCTGCACTTACAAATCAAAGTGTTTTCAAATGTCATTTTTGTAGATAGCAAGAACATAAACTTCATATAAATATTGCAAAAAAAGGCACATGTATAAAATTGGTTTAATGATTATACATGACCTAGAATTTGAAAAATCGTTGAATGGTTCCCTTTTTGAGTTGCCAAAGTCCTGAGAAATGTCTCTACATTTAAAAACACAATCAAATGCATTCAGGCAAAAGCTAATTTCTTCAAATGTAGGGACATATACAAAAGCTCCTAGAAATTTCTCCCCTCTGGGATTATTTGTGAGAAGCCCCTATTTATGAACAAATTCAGATATTAATGTACATTTTCATGCAGAAATTAAGACACTAGCACATTTCAAGTTGTCTGAAAAACAAAACCAGGCTTTCCTAAAAACGACATCTCAAAACACTAAGTGAATTATTTTTCCATAACAAGCCAGGAGGAAATCCCAAGTGTTAAAAGATGACAAGAGTGTTAATGCCATTAACATTCTTTCAGCACTCCATGTCAGTGTGTAATTGATGTCCTGCTGCTCAGTCACTCAGAGTGGGAAAACAGGTCCCAGCTATTTCCAGATGCTGAGATGTTGGTTTGGGGGACATTTGTTCCTTCCCCAGTGACCTGCTCTAAGAGGCTCTGCAGCACAGCTCCTACAAGAGAATTATCAGCTGATTTTTAATGACATCAAATATCTAACATTCTCACTGCATACAAGTCCCACACACACAGAAAGCAGCCTTCTCCCCAGATCATTTCTGTACAACTGAAGTACATCAAGGAAGGAAATAAACCCCCTCACTTTTAGTTGTGAAGCACTAATCATTATTAGATGGAACTGTGAGCATAAATACATATTGAGTGAGAATACATGCCTTTCAGGAAGGCAGCTTTTTTAGTTCATAAAAAGGATTCTGTTCTAATGAATGGTGTTCCTTTCTGAAAATTAAAATTAGTTCACAAATTGCTGCTGTTCCATTTAATGATAAGATGAATGCACAGTGCTTTGAAATTTTTTTATCTGCAGTAATTTTTGCTCTTTCATTCATCATTTCCTTAGTTTTGAAATTCTTTAAAAATAAGCTTGTAATTCTTCACATGTATTCAATCAGTTAGAAGAAAAGTTAGTTAAAAATGGCAGCATTTATTGCTCTGGTAGGCAAAAGATTTTAATAAGATTAGGCTTGTTAATGTCTCTTAATAGGGTAAATAATACAGCTGAAAACCAGAAAAGTCCTATGAACTCTCCATTTAAAGATATACTAGGACATGAAGACACACTATATAAATAAATTAATGCAAGATTGTTTATAAAATATATAATGGTCCAAAAGCAGCACAGCCAAAGTCATTCATTCCAGGTTGTAGGGTAAGAAGAAGCACAAAGCCAATGGCCAAACACGTGCCCTCCTGCCCCCTGGTTCTGCCCCTTCTCCCTTCTTGGAACAACATTCCAAGCTCCTGTCTATTTTCTAGAGGAATAAACTTTTGTCATTGTGTGTATTTACGTGTATGTTGGAAGGAGGAAAGAAGTGGTATTTATTATTTATAGTTCTAAGTCAAGATTAATTAAAAAGTTAACTCTGCACAACTTTCCCTTTATTCCCTCTGAAATTGCTTTTCATTCTGTTGTCTTTAATCTTTGTTAATAACATTTACATTTAAACCCCATTAATCTGAATATCTTTTTGAATCCTCAACGAGACACTCACATTCTGACATCACTAAAAACAAACCAGTGTATACACCTACAGCAAGCAAATATAAAACTCAGAGTTCTGCATTTAAAAAAAAAAATCTTCAATTAGAGGCACAAACAGTGAAATAAAACAAGGAGTGAAAGTCAGACTTGGCATAATCTGTAATTGCTTTTCTAAACTGTTGAATCAGACTCCCCAGTGCTGCAAGAAGCTGGGCTAATTATAAAAGAAACTTCTCTCCTTTAAAGTTGAATTATTTACAAATTGTTCTTGAAGTAAAGTACAATTCTAGATGTGGACCAGATCACAAAAAAATTGTCTCAGGAATCACACAAGTTATATAAAATAGCAGGAAATACACATAAGGAATATTTTAATATTTTCTTTTTTTTGCTTAACCACATTACATTCTTCTTTGTGTTATAGTAGAGCTGTAACTCTCATTTTGAAATAAACTATTTTAAGCTATTTTTTGTGGCCAACCACAGAGTGAGCTTCAGGATCCCCATGACTTCAGGGTGCTGTAAGCATCCCTTAAGACTCAGACTATTAAATATAATCCCAATATAAGGCAGAAACACTAAAATATTGGCACAATGGCAAGACAGTGACTATAAAAATCACTTCAGAATCTCATGGAAATATTCCCATACAGTGACCTCAAAAAGTCCACAATGTTCACTGCAAACACAGACACCTGTCCCACTAAGTAGTAAAAATGGAAATAAGAATTAATGGTTTACTAATGGAACACAAAGTTCCATTGTGATGGGTGGCGAGTCAGTTTTTTGATGTAGAAGAAATAAACAGTTTTATAGGCTTTACTTGTCATGTCTATGAAGGTACGAAATATTCACAGAATTATATATTGAAATAGTGTCTTAGCTAAAATGATATTTCAAATGAATAATAAAATAATACATGACTGGGGCAGGGGGTGGAGGAGAAATCCTAAACAAGTTAAACTACTTTGTTACTGCAGTGATCACAGTATGAAAATCCTCACTAGGAAGAAAAAATATCTGCCAACAAACAGGTCCCAAAAAACTTCAAGTGTTCTCCTACACAGCAGAATTTATATTAGTTGCATTTTTAAAGTCAAGATCGTATAATATCTTAAAGTATATGTTTGTAGTTTAAAAGAGTTTTACAATTACTGGTAAACAGCTTTGTTCATTACAGGAACAGGAAAGAGAAACTACACCTTGAATTATGGTACAATTCCTGTATCCTAAAGCTCTACTAAGGCAAGTCTCTAATTTCCTGAAATACTCCAGCAGTTAGAGACATTGAGCCTGAAATTCTTTAGCCTTCTAACCTCAATATGTGCCATCAACAACAAATCTTCCATCAGCTGATGAAACTAAAGAAATACATGCTGAAGACTGGGGTGTCATTTTGACACCCCTAACAATTATCCTTCCATCTAATAAAAAATATGTGAATGTAGAGAACTTGAAAATACTCAGTGATGAGCAGAAATAAATTTGATGGTTTGATATAACAAGAGATGACTTTCTAAAAAAGAAACCCACTGCTTATCAGGTCATCTATTAATTATGCAAACATAAATCCTTAGGTAGAATCAGTTCATTTCCTACAGCCTTATCTCTTTTGTAAAGCCACCAAATTCACTAGTTTGATAAAAGCTGTCAGGCACCCACAGTTCCAAGTGCCTATTTTAATTACCTGAGCTGGTAATCTACCTGTGACATCAAGGTACCTGCACTGAGGCAGAGCAGCCCAGGAGACTTGCAACAATTAATTTTCAAACATTTCATAGGATCCTCCTGCTTTTGCCAATACAAAGAAGCATTAGTACATGAATGTCTTTAAACTCTTTTACATTGTCAATCTTTCTCATCTAAGAAATTCTGGTGATAAACCACAGAGAAGAACAAGTTACTTACTTGGCTCATTCCTCACTAAACCATTTGGGTGATGCCAAGTGTTTTTATAAGTAAATACAGAAGTAGCAAAATGACAAATGGGAAAGCATTTACTCAACACAACTGAAAAATAATTTTATAACCTGTAAACCAGAGCTGTCAAGCTTAACAAGAAAACACAGTTGTATTTCTGAACATGGGTTTCATTTATAAACAGAAGTGGGGCTGACAAGGCACAATTCAGCCTACACACAGGGTGACAAGGCAAAGGACAATTACAAGGTAATATCACAAGTTTTTCTGATGTGAATGTATCTGAGGGAAATAATAAGCTTTGTTTTAATAGCAGAACTGATAACTGTGATTCCTAGTAGCAAGTCTCTTAACCTTGCAAGTCAGACAAGGTGGAAGAGAATATGTAAGGAATAAGAAACAATTTTCCACTTAGTCAGGAGTTGTCTCCTTTAAGCTCCTTTTCTGCAATCTTGTCAGAAACTTAAAATAAATCCATACAGAGAAGATAATAAATATTTTCTTGTGAAATTCTGTCACTGAATGCATTCAGATGGTAAATCCTGCTAAAACTGACTTTCCAAATACACAGTAGTTGGGAGAAGCTCTTCGAAACATCCACCTGCTAAACGTGATGAGCAGCTGCAAAGGGCTCCTTTTTTCCCTCCATTCAAAGCTCCACAAAACCATGACTTCTGTCTGCTTGCAGGGAGAAAGAAGAGATGTCACATGTACTCTCTGAGCCTCTATAAATGCACAAAATGCATTGGATTTGGCCATGTCCCATAATCCAAATATTTCCTTATATAGACACAGAAATGTGATTTGTGCAAAATAAAAACCTATGAGTTCCTTTTTTAAAAAAAACAGGCTTTTGCTTAGTCTTTGTTGCAGTTTTATGAGCTTCTTGTATCTACAGTATACTTTACTTAGTACTTTTATACTTTTGAGCAAAAGTAAAGCTGACCATATGAAAATTTTGGAGAGAAAACAAGCTTGACAGACATCATATGGTATTCTCCCACTGATTCTTACTTAGTGCTTAAAGAATCTACAGTCTCTATTCTCTGCAGAAATAAAAGGATAAAACACTTTTGAGTGCAAAAAAAGGTAAATATTTCTCTAAAATCATCTGTTAAAAATTAAATTAACATTAATGAAATTATATATATTCTCTGCCCTTCATAAAACACCACATCTGAAGGTAAAACAATAAATATGTCAACTTCACTTCTGGTATTTTTCTAAAAATGCCTCAACCATTATTATTAAAAGAATTCTTTAAGGAAAAAAAAAATCCCCATACTATTATCATTAGGCCTGGTCACTATAACTATTTCCTTCCAGAAGTAGTTACACTTGTCTGGTTTCCCGTTTGGAAGTCTGATTATAGATGATTTAAGTTCTACTCAGTTCTATATTTTCTTACATTCAACATGTTCTCTGATGCTTTTTTTTTTCCTCTGCTCTAGAATAAAAACATGAAAGAAGAAATTAAAATTTATTTTCAAGTGCTGTAAATACTTGACCAAACAAGCAGAATGCTCAGATCACCAACAAGGACATGCAAAAAGGATATGCTCATCTTTGCCACAAACTTATCATGTTCATCTTGTGTTTTAGGGAAATTCTCGATGTCTTTTTCCAGGCGCTGGATCTGCTGGTTCATTGAATCAAGGTTGCTCTTCAGAGTCTGGGCTGAAACTAAGAAAAAAAAAGGACAATGAGTAAAAAGTTTCCAGAGTCCAGAAAGGGTATCAGAAGGGGAAAAAACAGTGTCAGTATAAATAGTCTTAGAGAGAATTATTCCATTAAGTAGACTCATATTTTTCTGAATTACTGCTCATAAAAATCCTACTCTTCATAAAAATTAAGTGAAAATATCTACTGTAATACACCAGATCATCATATTTAACGTTGAAATGTCACCACTTAATTCTACCATTAGTTCAAATTATTCAATTTCTATTTAAATTTATGGTAAAAATTCTAATATTTCATTCTTTTAAATCTAATACAAAGATGGAAAACTAACTAGAGTTCAAAGATTTCACCTTATTAATGCATGTACTTGGTTAAATGAATGATCTTATTAACACATACTTCTGTTACAGGAATGATTTAAGGAATTGACATGGAAAAAAAAAATATTTTTTCTTATATTGAAATTAAACTGATTTTTAGAACCCAGAGCTGTTAAACCCTGTGTTAACAGCAAAGGTAGATGTGAATAATAAAAGTTCTTGATAATCAGAAAGAAGCAAAGGACTCCCAGTGCAGCACACAGAAAAACCCCAAAGAGGATACTCAAAATAAACCCTGCTTGCTGGGTGACAAGCTATTCTAATGTAAACCATTATTTCTGTAATTTGTCTTAAACAGCCACTAATTGAGACATCATGTGAGAAATCAGCCAGCACAGTGTTGAAGGTGAAGCAATACCACACCACAAAGAAATTCCAGAACAGGATGAGAAGTGACAGAGTCTCTGTAGAGAAGCTGCTGGTAAAATTACAAGATTAAAACTAACTGAATGCCTGACATTGAGTTCTGTGCCATAATCCATGAATCACTTATCATTCTCAGTTTTATCATAAAGAGCACTTGGACAAATGCTTCCTCTTCATTAAAAGATGCATTTTAGAACCCAAGTCTGTTCCATTGTCTCCTCTTGCTCAGTTTACAAATCCGTGCCTTCAAGCACAAGCAGACAATGGCAGCACTGCCTTCTCCGGGAGCACCGGAACACTGGCACCATTTCACCTCCTTCCTCCAAATCCAAGGTTTCAAGTGTCCTTTGTTTCAGAGCTAATTTATCCTCCACAAACTCAGTGTTTGGTGACAGTGCACACAATCGGGGCAGTTCTTACAGACAGTGCCACAAACCAGTGTGGCTGTGGCACCAGAGGTGACAACCCGCAGCACATTCCCTGCTCCTCAGCCATGGCCCAGCCAATGGTGCCCACTGCCCACAGGCCCCTGCCCTGCCCAGCCCAGGCTGCAGGTCTCACCCACACAACCCAGGCATTTTGGGAGCAGTCACAATAAGCCCAGGGCTTCAGTTTTTAAGGGGTTTCTGCTTTTTATTATCTTCTGTTGGTGAATTTTGTCCCAAGGTTCCACCGAGTAGCTGTGACTATATGAGATTAAAGAGGAGAAGGAATTTGAGTCAAGACGCTGGAAAAACAGCATATGAGAAATAAAAATCTGGTAAGGAAGCTGTTCCCAGAACAAAATGAATTCTTCATTCTTTGTAACTAATGCCATAACACTGATTTCATGAGCACGTTCAAACACATAAGGCACCAATACAACCCTCTATCACACCCATTATCTTGATTTTATTTTCTATTTTATCAGTTTTATACTGGGTACCACAAGAACTATTAATCATGTAATCTTAAAATCATAGTGAAACAGTTTTTAAGCTTAATTCAGCTGGAGAGTGGGGGTGGAATCTATACTGACCACAGTCTCCTTGCACTTATTAACTTCACATTCAAGAGTTAACCTTGAAACCAACCACTAAGACAGTCTGAATAATAAACACTACCAAAGCTTTTAGGTTATGGTTGCATCAGTTTAATCACCTCATATTACGGTCAGAAAGGAGAACACATTTTTGCTTAAAATGAAGAACTTGAATTACTGTAATATTTTTATAGGGATGTTATCTATGGATGGGGAGACAAACAGCACTGAAGGAAAATGCTAGAACTGAAAAATAAATGAGGAGGATACAAATGGTCATTTTGTTTGTAAAAAGAATAACAGCTGGCAAGTAAATAGGCAACATAACATGAAATTTAGCTGTTTTCAGCAATCTGAAAATATTTAATTGCATGACTACTTAGAGTAGATGTTTATTTTTATCTGAAGTGTAAAAGTGTGAAGAAATTCAGCAAGCAATAACAAACAGGAAGTGTCAACCTATGTGATTAAAATGTTTTCAGTAACTCTGTTCTATAAAACTAAGTTCAGAAAACACTAGATTAGGTGCATACTGACTTTGAAAGCATTAAGAAACTTTATCCAAGCAAGAAGGTGGCATCCTAAAGCTGTGCTTCCCATAACTAACTTCTGTATTCACACTCAATTATTAAAAAAGTTGTAGAATATGCAACTTTGTTCACTTTTTTTGGCCTAGCCCAGGCAAATGTACAAGTTTCTGCTCAAACAATTTATGAAGTTGTTGTTCTGCAAGACAAACTTAACAAGATGACAGAACAGGAAACATAGATATAGACTATAATAAAATATCTACATTTCCTCCCATAAACCCTTTTATTAGAGATTTACTACTTCAGTAATGTGTAGAGGAGGCAACATGAATTCCTTTTACTTTCAGGGAAAATCATGCAAATTTCTTAAAACACTTGCAAGGTTTTAATTTATGAAATCATAAATTGTACTTGCAGCAAAAGCCATTTCTTTAAAACCATTTCAAAATGCACATACTAAACAGCCTATCCCTCTGGAAGCTGAGGCTCATAAGACAAAGGCTTGTTCACCTTCAATTTGCCCATCATTCCACATGAAAATATGGCATCTTAGTAGAACTAGTCTAAAAAATCTACACAAAAGGTAACATTTGGTCTTCAGTGGCACCCAAGCACTGTGCAAGGACTGTTACTGGGAAAGTCTCTCTGTAGCAGCCAATCCAATATTATCCCATTTAATGTTGCAGCAGGAGAGATCAACCAAGTAAATCCAATACACAAATATCTGATTTCAAGGTAGGAACAACGAGGCAAATACATTAAATGAGGAAAAAGAAGGATAAAGCCCCAACACAGCAGCAACCACCACCAGGAAAAACCCTGTTCATAACCCCCAGACACTGGGGTGAGCACAGCAAAAGAAAAAAACCACAAAGCAACCTTGAGGATGCCTGGACATTTATTTCCATGTATTAGCAGCAAAGATAAAATACTTGCCACATTCCAAAAGTAAACCCCATCAACAGCAGTAAACAACCCACCTGACCACCCTCACAGCTTTACAGGACTAGTCAGACCTCCATCCACAGTGGAAAGATCTCCAACTTTCCCATTACTTAAATGCTGAAGTCAAAAGAAAGCCAAATTTACCAACACAGGGAATAGTGGAGACAGACAGCATAAATGACTTTAGAAAAGGATTATTTGGACTCCTATACAACAGGCTCAAAAACATATCAAAAGGAACAGGCAGGGATGTAGCATTTAATGTGTCTTTGAGAACATGTGTGGATAGTGCGGGAAACAGCCTGGAGGAACTGCAGCATTCCCCCAAACCATGTGTCTAAAAAATCCACATAAACCCCAAAACCCATATATGGACCCACCTTCAGGGCCAAAGGAAGGAAAAAAAGGCAGCAAGATTTCTCAGTCTGCACCAACTGTGTCAAACTGGTCCCTAGTTTAGCCCTAAGGAAAGGTTGAGTTGCAGAGAGCACCTGCAGCTGTAAGGTGGAAAGAAATACAGCACCTTTCATGTGAGTACCTCAAACTCCTGTGAAAAAAAGGTTTATGAGACAGAGAAAAAAATGCAATCTCTGAAGGTAACCATGTATGTTTCAACTCCCTACAGCATTGTCACACAGAATCACTGTAACATACAACTCATAAGAACAAGGCAAAGTGATGCATCTTAATATATTGTCCAGATTATTTTTCATGTCAGTGGAAGACTAATATAAGCATTTAGATCTATCAATATTCTTTCTGCACAAATACTGAATGAAATTCAATCATGCATCATTAAATCTGACTGATTAAAAGATAATTTTGTATATTATTATTTATTTATAATAGAAATCAACAGCCACTGGAGAGATGGCACATTATTTTCACATGAAAGGTGATAATAATTTCCTTCACTTTATTATTTTCCCTATATTAATTCCTCCTGTACAAAACCCCCAATCCTATCCATTTATTTGGGAGAAAGCAGTTGCAGTCTGCACGCTAAGGAAGGCTTAGTGAGCGTCTGCTTTAGTCCCACAAAAATGCTACGAGCACTTAATCTCCTGTTGATGTTGAACACTGGCTGGTCCCTCTAGTCAAGCTAAGCATTTTGTATTTACAGCAATACAACAACAGTACCAAAGGACAGACTAATCCTTTCTAAAATAAGATTGCATCAGACAGAGTCCCCCCACAAAAAGAGCTGAAATGATACATTTTGATTAGGTGCAGTATCTTTTGCAGGAGAAATTTAAAGGGTCTCTAATCACGATGCAAAACTAGGATGGCCATGTCCATGGTTAGCAAAAACTGTAAAGTGAGAGCCAACAATCTAAATTACTTCAGTAAGCAAGTCAGTATGAAGCAAATGAACTCGTGGATTTTTAAGTCTAGACAGTATTTGTACCATAACTGCATTCTGAGCATACTAATGACTATTTATTTCTTATTGCCTGAGGGCAGGTGGAAGTAGTCTTTCACAAAAGACTGAAAAGCAGTTTGAGGGGAAATGGGTGAGTAAGTACATAATCTGCAGGAATTACAATCATTGATTACTCAACTCATAGCAAGTAAGTTTCTATTTATTAAGACAATAAATGTTCTGCTGGAGTTGGGTGAGCAGTGCTGCTACAGCCCAGGTGAGGACTGGCAGCAGCTCAGTGGACACGTGTCCTGCACCTCAGAGCACACCTTAAATGTACACATTAAATGTACACCAACTGGGAGAAATACACCAACATAGAATTTCTAACAAACAGATTTCACAGAGAGATGTGCATTTGCACTTCTCATTTGCCTACTAAGATTTGCTTCTCTGCATTTCAGTTGCCTTCTCACAGCACTGCCATGGAATGGTGAAGGAAGGCAAGGACACAGCTATGCTTCACCTTTTCAGACTGCTACAGTAACTTCATTACCTCAGGTAAACAAAGATAAAGCAATTGTGCATTGATTTCATTGTCCTGGCCATTTGCAAGTAGAGGTGAACCACAATTTTAATGTAAAAGCACTTTGTAACAAGTCCAGTCCCAAGTAACTCTTAGTTTAGAGTTTAATGAGAGCTTCAGTGTAAGGCACTAATTATCTCTCAGCCCGAGATGATGTTTAATGAGCCATGTATGTGCAGCAGATCTATACTGCAATATTTTTCTCCATCTATAGAGAGAAGGGAAAGATACTTATCAATCCCCATCCAAAACAAAATCTCAACTGGAATTAAACAGTACAAATAAAATCATAACAGTAGAAATGTTTAAAAATGTATATGACCTTTTAGTATGTCTTATCACAGAAAAAAATAGATATATCTGATACAATTCAAGAAAAGAAATATAAGAACAACATTGAAAGCAATCTTCCATTCTGATTTGGTTTAACTACAGCCAGATATTCTCAAATGCTTTAATTTCTTTAATAAGCAACAGCCCATGAGAGTCATTCGAACTATTCTTTCATTTTGCCCTTGATATTTACACTTCAAGGAGAGAGGCCTTAAAATGCAAGCCATACAAAAAACTGTTTAATGAAGAATCCAAACTGTAGCTTCTAAATGTAGCTTCAGAATTCAGCACAATTCTGCACAGCATTTATTGCACTTTAGACGATAGCAACTAAAAAAAATCCCCAAAATCTGCACAGACTGGGAAAATTCACTACATAATTCTGCAGAGTATAACTCGATCCAGATTCCCACTAAGTCTCCTACAAGTCGTCTTTCCAAAATTGCTCCTTGGAACTACAACACAAAAACTATCTGTGAAGTTTCTGCTTCCCTGTCTCCTCAATGAAGGAGAAACGTCTGGTGGAAGCTGGTAATGAGCTGATGGAGATCCCTGATATGGTGATGGGCTGTGCAAACCCAGCAGTGTCACACACTGGGGACTTCTAGGGTTTCCATCCACCCGACTGTATTTACTACAGGCACAAAAAAACAGAGTTCCTGACACTCCAATGTTGTTCATGTGAATTAAAAGAATGACAGAAGTCTCGGTGCCGTGCAAGATTGACTTGTGATTATGATGCAAAATGCCAACTTTGGATTCTATTAGGGAGAGAAAAGTCACAGATGCAGCATTAACTTTTTCATGCCAGAAGGCATTGTCTGTTTTATACCCACCAATGTGCCAGATTGGGCAAAATCTGTTTCAGCAACTTAAACTGTGCAAGCTGGAAAATACTACAGATCTCTTTGTTAAAACACAGTTTCTTCTACTGCAACGAACTACAAAACTTTTGTTTCATAAAAACAGCTACTACTTATGGGCATGTTTGAAATTGCTATACCTCAAAGTGACAATGGCACAAAATGTTTTAAAGTATTTCTCCCATTCTAAAATGATGGCATTACATCATAGTGAAGTACCTGAACAAAATTTTTAAGTAATATTTTATTACATTATTTGTAATAATAGATTAAGAATATACATATTTGCATTCCACAGTGCTTCTGATTGCTAATGTTCTTTCTAGAGAGACACCTCAACCAACATATGCTTGCAAATTAAAGAAATAAATTTCGGTGTCAACACGAGTGAGAAATCCATGCTCCTGTTATTAGTAATCCTTAGTCCACTACACAGACCTAATTCATCCCCCCAAGGCATCTTTCATTTCATTGTACTCAGAATGCCCTCTGCTTCTTTTAACTACACTTTAAAAGAATTACAAAGTGGCACACCTTTATCTCAGGCACAGAATTCAGCATATTAAGTGCTGAAAAAAAGCCCTCTATTTCTGAGACTATTTATATAATATGTAAATATATATATGATGTATACACCACATTCACTGTTAAGCTCAACTTGATATGACTACACAGCCCAGTAACTCCCATTCTTGGCAAACAAAGCAAGCAGGTAACAGGGACATCAGGAACTGGTGAAACTTCAGAGGAGCTGGACACAAAGTTCAATGAATAAAGGCACAGTTCAGTTCACTTTTATGTTTTTCTTATTTAGAGGCACAATGTTTAAACCATGAACTGTGATTTCAAACTGTTGCACTTAAAAGTGAAATTGGGTTATTATAAAATACATGGCTAATTCATTTTAATCATCTGAATTTTGTGTGTGACCTATTTAGTTTTTATCATTTCTGAGGGGCTCGACACACAGAATAGTTTTAAGTTAAAGTATGTTCCTTTTCTAAGGAATTCCAAACTACAATTTTAACAACATGACTGTGTCTAGAAATCCCAGACATGTTATCTGACTTGCAAGGTATCTTTTGATTTTGTCTTAAAACTTTGCTTTACTGAACCCCAAAAAGGGAATTTGTAAGGTATTTCATGAAAATCACAGATAATAAATTGGTAAAAAGCAAATACCAGGAAAACCAGCAAACTGGAATAACACGTGAACAAGGTAGAGACATGAAAAAAAGGCTGGGCATGGTTTCAAAGGGAACATGAGGAAAGCACTGCAGACTGGGGGAAGGGAGGAGGGTATCACTGCCATCAAATGCAGTTCATCACAATCTTGTGATTTTTTTTTATTGGTTCTCCTTTCATACAGTCCACTTCAAGTAAGAAGAAATGCTTTTCCAATTATCTCAATAGTTAATCTGTTTGGCCTTACTTATACTTTGCAGAACAAAACAGTTGCCTAATTTAATTTTTCCTTTTCATAAACCTCCAGGTTGATCTTCCATCTTTAAAAAGATCAAATATTTTATTATACCTAATATCAGATTATTGAAGATTTCAGCACATGCATGGGCAGTTCATCTAATCCCATTGCCCTTTTCATATTACAATCCAGTTTTATACTTTATCTGCTATTTGCTAGAAAAAAAAGTCAGCTGTTGTTCAGATGCTGTTTCTTTATTCTTATATGAATATTAAAGCTAAACAGGACTTGTTTTTTATTTAAGTGGAACTAAGAATAAAATATATTTAAAAGAAGTTGAATGTGTTAAGTCTAGCAGTTGCAATGTTTTGCACTGTTCCAACTACAAGGCTGCCTTCTGAGTAAAAAGTAAGAGCATACATCTGAAGTAATCAGACTGTCACCCATTTATTCAGACTTCCTTATTTAAGTTCATCCAAAGCTAATATTTACTGCTAGATTTCCTTCTATTTTACGTGTAACACTGATGCCAATGTCCACACATTGAGCCAGTTTATTCCAAAAGAGGCTTCCCACAAGAAAAATAAACCTGTCCATCCTCAGAACCACTGGTTCATAAACCAGCAAACAATAAATAGGAAGTGAAAGTCTCTTCCACGCAAAGCACGTTAACTTCCCACACAGAAAAAACACCACATGTGACAGAGCAGATGAACATTACAATTAACAAATCCCAACAAGTACCATGGGGAACAGTTGAAACAAGTTGCACAAATCACATTTATTCTGCCAAAAATCTGCTTGGCTACAGAAACCATAGAGGGGCTGAAAGAGAAGGTTTGGTCATTAAAACTGAACAGCAATTTATGCTCTGCTAGAAGTCAGTGCTGTTTATAGGAAATGTAATGAGCTTTTATCTTACAGAATGAAACAAATTTTATGGTGATAAAATCTTCTGCATACGTATTCTAAGCATTAGGATTATTAGCAACTTTGCTCCCATTAATATGCATTCTCTATTTAGGATGCTACAGCTTAACTAAACTTTATTGACTCTTTTGCTTTAATTCCTGAAGTCAACTCACAGAACATCAGAGCCTTTGAAGCAAACGATAAAAATCTCAAAGCTGCAAGGTCAAGTGTCAGCCACAGAAAAAAATTTACAAAAGATCATCAAAAGTGGCTGGTAAATCATAAGACTTTATAAAGAAAGGAAGAAAAATATTAAAAGTAAAAAAAAAAAAAAAAATCACCTCCAGGAAAGAATCATCAAGCAGTAGAAAACATTTTTGGAATTTAGATAAGACGCCAGGCTGCTACTTTGCATAAACATAATTAATGACTATGTTACTCTACCACAGAATCACAGATTATCCCGAGCTGGAAGGGACTCACAAGGATCACCAAAGTCCAACTCCTGGCCCTGCACAGGACAGCCCAACAATCCCACCATGTGCCTGAGAGTATCACCCAAGCCCTGCTGGAGCTCTGGCAGCCTTGGGGCTGTGCCCCTGCCCTGGGGAGCCTGGGCAGTGCCCCAGCACCCTCTGCAACAAGAACCTTTTCCTGAGATCCAACTCCCCCTGCCCTGACACAACTCCAGGCCATGAAGGTCAGGGCCAACAGTGTCCACACAGCTCTGTGCTGTTCAAGTGTGCACCTTAATAGAGATATATTTGTATGTTACATACACAAGTGTAATGACAAGTTCTCTCTTCAGTCTCTCTACTGCCTTAAAGCACAAAACCATCCTCAGCCCTTTACAGGCAGATCAGTTCCATTTTGTCCATTCCAGTGAAGCACTCAGCATCCAAGAAGAGAGGCATGGAGACATGTAATCAATAGGAACAAAATCCAGTTTATATGCAGAAAAAAAAACCAACCTGGAAAAATACACATCAAGTCTGAAAAAGAACAAAAAAATTGTATGATGAAAACACTCTCCTAAGACTGCGATGAAGTCTGAGATAAAACCAGCAAAGTTTGGTTGATTGATGAACTATTCCCCAGGTTCTTGGGGAAAAGAGTTCTGCTCTCACTAGGCAGAAGTTTGAGATAGAAGAACACAAACTGAAAGCAAATGATGGCTTAATTAAAAAAGTATCTATCTAAAAGCTAATCACTGCACTGAAGAGAGACACTGGCTGATAACACTGAAAAAAGGAGACAAAAATTTGCAAGAGAAAACCTGAATAGACCTACTGGAAAGCTGTATCCAGATTCCTCTCCCCTCTCTTTTCCTCCATATTCTTGTACTTCCCAAAGTATTTATATTCTGATGAATCATCAATATCCAGTCAGAATGAAAGTTTGTATTATGTTCATCAAGCACTGTCACCTATGTGCACCTCTGACAACTCAGCAACAAGTGTGCCAGGCAGCACAGCCTATTCCTCATGAAAAATGTCCAACAAATGAACTGAGCTTTCCATCACATTCAGCAGCCTGTGCTGCTGACTGACCAGAAATAAAGTCAGTATTGTTCCTTGGCTGTGAAATACAATTAGACTATACATATTTCATATACAGCCTGGGATTTTTATAAAGCACATTTGTTATTCTCTATCAAGTATCAAAGCCAGACACACACTGTGTGTGGATGCACATGTACACACACTGTCCTTACTCACCAGCAACAAGACTTTGAAGCCTTAATAGTAAACTAAACATCATCATTATACTGCTGACACACTTCTGAGATGTGATTTTTTAAGTACCTCACTGAAATACTATTATTTTCACAACCTACTTCAGAACAAGAGGAGTTGTTTTATTACTGTCTTTTCCCTCCCCATTCCTTCCCAGGTCAATAAATACTACAAAGGCACAATCCACAGGGATTATCCATGTTTACAGGTTACATAATCCTACAATCTCGAATGAAATGTTGGAAGCATTTAATGCCAAAGCAAACAACCTTAGGTGTTTATCTATTTCCTTACCTTTGCTTGCACTCTCAACATGCTGCAATTCATCTGGAAATTTTAAGATGTCCCTGTAATTCTCCTCACAGATCTCTGCCAGAAAATGCAGCAGAGTCGTTTTCTGATCTGATGATTTAGTATCTCGAATCTAAAAAGTGAACACAGGAGAAAAGAGAAAAAAATATCAATTTTTTTAGCAAAGTGTTTAAATAAAGTGAATACAGCAGATGTAAACTCATTAGCAAAAAGTTGCCTACATTGATTGCCTGCAAATGAAACAAACTATTTAAAAAAATAAGTTTCTTGAAATCTTCATAATTTAAGACTACAAAAGGTATCTGCCTTATGCAGTGTCTTTTAAAAGAATAATTAATTTTGATGAGAACGAAACCTGAGGACAGTCCATAAAGTTCTGAGACTTTAGCATGGCCAGTTCAGAATGCTCCCTGTGATAAAAAAATAGCTGTGAACAGAGAGTTAAGAGAACAGAATTTAGTTCATTCCTTCAATGCCACAACTGCTAAATCTCTAAAGGAATCCCTCTGAAATGCTGCAGATCTGGACTTCATGCTAATAGTCAGAATTTGCACTTTGACCAGTCAAGTTAAAGTAACTCCTTGTTTGTAAATCCACAATTTATCCTTGAAGCAAAATGTAAAACATGCTGCTTTAAACTGAAGACTAAGACAAATTCTATACAGACACATGAAATCAACACACCCCACCTTCCTGAAGTCTGGAATGACAATAAAAAGGCAAAGATATAGAGATAGAAGAAATGTAAGACATCTACTTTTATTTATGGAAAGCTGTTGGAAAATTGTGCACAATTTGAAATAATAAGTAACTGCATATTTTCACTGTCCTCTCAAATGCAGAGGTACTTTTTAGTGGTATGAAATCAGTATTCTTGGAAGTGTTAAGATTCTCTCTCTCTGTTAGTACATTAACTGCTAGAATCAGATTTTGTAGTTTAAAAAAATTCTGAAAAAATGGCTAAAATATAGGGACAGTGGCCAGTTTCCAAGTAAACTTGTGGCTAAATCCTATGGTAGAGTGCAGGTGTCTACACAAAGGAACATCATGAACTTAAGAGAATGAGATGACAAATTTAAGACCAAATTTCCTAGTTTAGCTATTTTTATGCAAATATAAAGAACAAACATGAGTTCATTGAAGATCTCATGGAAGTAGAGATTTCCTCTTATTCAGAAAGGTAATGGAAGGAGTATGTGTATGGAAGTGTGAGATTAGTTCACTTCACTTGACATACAGTAACACAAGTATAGCTCTTCAGAGTTGTCTTACCCACATTTCACTAACTCATGTAGTACAGTCCTCATACAGAAGTAAGCTACAACATACACAACAAATGAAATAAAGGATTTATTTAAGAAGAATACATAAATGCGTGTGTAAAATCTCCTATTTGTTTTCTCATTCTCTAAATCACTTGAAGTTCTAATTCCCTAATCCTCATGACAGGCTTGCCATCGATGTTCAATTTAATAGAGGCCTTTCAGCTTTAAGGATTACCCTGTTAAGAATAAATGAGTGCAGTTGAAAAACAGGCTTTTAAAAATATAAGGTATTTAGGCAATTAAGAAAGCAATTTAATTCATACCAATTCAGTGAATAAAGACTAAACAATGCTCAGTAATGGTATGCAGTTAAAGGGGTTTAATGTGTTACATACACAGACATCCTTCTGACTTGAAAAAAAATTGTAGATTTAGAGCCTAAACATCTGCATGGAAAAAAGGAATTGTATTTCAATTTTTCTGTGAACAACAGTGGTGGGATTTGCAGTCTTTGATGTCTCTGACATTATCACGTGGATAAAGCACTTTTTTCTAAATGGACAAAATAATTTTGCTTTCAAATTACAACAGAAACATGTTTTGTCACCAACAGCAACATCATGTCAACAAGTGTCAGTATTAGCACCTCCTGACTTGTTAAAACCTGCAGTAAACACTCCTTCAGATCTTGAACTACTGCAGCAAATTCACTCCTTGGCCCCAAACATAAACAAGTCTCTGCTACATTCACCCTATTTTCAAGATAATGGATACAAATCTTTAGAATCAACATAGATACTTAAAAATCAAGCTCTAAGCCTACCAATACAAGAAAGACGGGAGGTTTGAGTGTAGTTTAGCATACAGTATTTAAATAGAAAACAGAAATTAAAGGTAGGCACTGCAATATTAACAACAGCACGGTCATGTCCTTACAGTCTCTGTATTCACATGCTCAACTTGTATTCAATATACTCTCACATTCAATAACACACATGATTTTATGGGTTTTTGCATATAAATGTAATGCTTTTTATATTCAGCTTCTTTACTTGCAATAGTTTTGCCCAATAGATATAATATTCTTTGGCTTGTAAAGAACCTCATGGCTTAGCCTAATTTCTGCTGTTCACACTACAGCCAAGTGGATGAAAAAAAGAGCCTTTTAAGTTCTGCTTACATGACCACGAGTTGGACTTGGATGTTCCTCATGGGTCCCTTCCAACTCAGGATATTTTATAATTCTATGAATCAGGGTGTCGTTAAAATTTTAAAATAGAGGTTTGAGTCTATGGCCTTTCTTTATCTGAGAGAGAGAATTCAGGAATAACACATTTAGTTTAAATAAAATAAATTGCTAGATCAGTGTTGCCTATAGAAAGCAGCTCCAGCCTAGTGCTGAAGCATCAATTTGAGAGTCAATCCCATCAGATTCATTGTTTGGGGAAGGATTAAAGACTAATGTACACAGAGTAACACTCACAATGCACCCATTCAGAAGCAATATACAGAGCAGGTGCTCACATCTTAACCCTGAAAAAAACACCATCGCAACAAAAATCTCCCTTTACATATAGTATGTGAGTAAAGCATTTAAACCATGCCAATCACATCATAACCCCTGTCAGAACAGGTTTAGGTCTTTTACAGGTTCTTCTGGATGCAGGTTTCAGGTGTGAGGGTTAAACGTGACAGCCAGTGCAAGGGAAAATTTATTTACAAGCCATCACTAGAGTCACACTTTATTATAACTATAAAAAAGGTTTCTATTGATTTTTATGAGATTATATACCTTTTCATATCCTAGAAATCTTTCCCACCTTAACAGAACAAGGGCTGGTGGACAATAAATGTACACTTCTCAGTACTACTCAGCCCACATACACAGCTTGTCTTGTCCTATTTGCACTGTGAACAAAGAGTAACACAATACTCCTTATTACATAAAATACACATTGATCCAGCCAGAATGCTACAAAAGCTTTACTAAAACTGAGGGAGGCTTCCCATTCATTGACCACCAGAGGAACAGAAGGATGTACCTGCACATCCTTAAAGCATCTCTAAAGCAACTCCCCCTCGTTTCAGTTCCATTTCCATGGAGCACAAGTTTGTAACACTGAGGGTTCTCCTCTCAGATGGGGGTTCAGAAAAACACCTGGTTCCTTCATGCAAATTAAACAGACACAGTGACAGGTAAAAAGATTTACCTCTAGTGAGTTAACACAGCAGCCTCCCTCAACTTTAGCACTTCTTCTGCCAGATTTGTATTTTTTACAGAGCACTTCAGACTCAGGCAATCAGGCTCTGGTGCATATATGGGAATAGGTGCTCTCACTTGCCAGTCCTGATACAGCACCTAAATTCTGATGTCTCTTATTTGAACAAAATTACATTCTCTGCCTTCCTCCAGAGGTTGTTTACACATCATTTCTATCTTCAATAACATCATACAGTGCAATATAACACCCAGAAAGATAATCTGTTTTTAAGGACTTGCAATTACTATACAGGCATTTGCTTTTTAGCTCAGACCAGAGAGGTGGGAATTTGTGCTTTCTTCTATTTTTTTTATCATGTTAAAAAAAAATTGCTACACAAGAACAGATTTCTGTGTATGAAATACCCAGCTCTGTTGTAAAAACATTTATTTTCCAAACCCAAACATTTATCCCAGATCAATACTTGCCTTTTTTCTCTTCTTTTTTTTCAGATTACATAATGCAAGTACTACATCTACTAAATGGACAATTAATTCAAGATTGTTCAAGAAACAAGAAAAAAATCAATAAAAAAATCAGGTTTTATTGAAAAGTGAATTCATCACATTAGGATTTCACATCCTTAAGTGTGTGTTCTGCACACAGAAATGTGTACACAGACATGTGTTCTACTTTGCTGACAGCTGGCTTAAACAAAAATATAAAAGTTATCTTATCATGGTCAGAAACTCCACTGAATGATAGTATATATCACTGGCCTAAAAAAGGGAGGTATTATATCAAATCCCAGAATAAAGGCTCCCAAATTCCTCTATACAAGCTTGAAGGCTGAAATATATTCCCCAAAAGCAGAAATGAAGACATCTTAAAATTATTCAAGGAAAATCTCTTGCATGGTAGCAGTGCCTTCTCAAATGGACACCACACACACAACTGAAAAAATTAAGAAAACCTTTCCATGTTCACACAGCCTTCAAAATTTAGGAGCACCCAAAAGTCCCATGAAGCACTTGACACTGCCAAACAGACCTTGCTCTTGCTGATACATGTCACTTATTTCTATCAGTGTCTTCTTCAGCCAAGACATAGAAATTATAAATTTTAGTTCACAGTAAGATTTCAGTAAACAGGACAATACACTCCCTTACCATACTTACACATGTACAAATTTTCATTTTCTCAGTGAAGGCCAATTATTGGCCAACAATCAAGTTTTGAGACTGTTTGAATCAGGTAATAAAGCTGGTAGGTGGCTGTAGACAGATAGCAGAGCTGGTGCTTGTAAAAGNGTGCTTGTAAAAGATGTCCCCACTTGATACAGTTGAATATTTTATACTGTTCACAACAGCTAACAAAACCCAGTCTTAGCTCATAAACAAAGCCAATGAAGTCACCTTGCTCCTTTGGGTGGGAAATGAGAGGGCAGAATTTGAAAGCTGTTAAATAAAGGAACCAACTACAACTATCACATGAAAATAGTCAATGCACAAAGAGTCATTACCCAAATAAAAATTTGGACACTTAACAGTAATTAAAAAAAAATCTT
>WEIV01007115.1:3701-38384 GCA_013390005.1 Calyptomena viridis
CATTCATAAAACAGATTAATAGCTATATGTACATTCCACATATAAAATTTAAACTTACTTTGAGAGCATAGAGTCCTGATTTCCCAGGGATTTTGAAGAATGTTCCATCACCTACACGAGTGTTAGTATGAAGCATTGCATTCAGGCAAGCTAATGGAGAGGTTCCACTGAAAAATAAAATTGTGGAGTCCAAGATTGAGTGCCTCTTGTAAAACTATTCCCTCGGTCTATTTTTTTAAAACTCATGCTTCCCTGGCCTTTTTTTCTTGCCCCCCCCCCCTTTTTTTTAATTCTCTCAACCCTGAAAACATCTACATTACAATAACAGGCCAGTTTCANATTTAAAAAAAAAACACAACACATAAAAAAGGAGTATTTGGACAGTGATGTCTCTGTAGTATATGCATGTTTACATCAGAAAAAGAAAGCAAATGTTTCTAACCCTAGTTAGACATATGCTATTCTGAAAAGCTTATCTAAAAATGTTGGGGAAGGAGGGAGTCATAAATTATTTTATTTCATTTTAATTTAAAAATTAAAGTACAAGATTTATAGATGTACTATCACATCTTTGTCCCCATTTACTGGCTAATGTACACTGTGTACTCAGGGACTGAATCTGAAACTGTGCTTCTTCCCTGGGGTCCCTAGTCTGCACGCACGCTTATCTTTAGCCGCGTAAATATATTCCACTTGGTTAAGTGGAACAATGCCTGTGCATTAAATTAAGTGTGTTGCTAAGTATTTCAGGATTAATTATATACTCATATAAACCAGGAACAGTGCTTCAAAGTTCATCAGAGAGTACGCTTCTTTATTCTGCAGAATTGTAATACAACATCCAATCTTTGTCAGAAAATGCATGTCTGATCTTTTATTTTTTTATAAACGAAACTGTACTTAAATGGTTGCATTTCATAAGGTGATGTTTTCTGTTGATTTCCATGGCTCAGTTGCAACAAAATTCATCCATACTGTACATGTATTATATTAATGGCAAGATCAATAGTGGAATGGCAAGATCAGAGTGTTGCTCTTCCGGTAAAAATTAAACTATAATGTGTCCTCAGGCCAGGAAGTTCTGTCCATTATAATTTATTTGCTATAGGTCACCTAATGTATCACATTACTGAATCTAAAATGCTGCTTGCTGATAAACACGTCAGATATGTAATATATTTTATGAGTATTCTAAATATGATCACGCAATATGAAAATTCTGGCAAGTTTCTGTTGTTTCTTTTTTTTTCCCTGCAAATTAAACTAGTACAACATCTGGTTTTGATATAATACTGTAACAAAATATGAACCTAAATATGTTAGAAATAAAATGATACTGTTAGCAGTGGGACAGAAAACATTAAGAAAGTTCGTTGAGTTTAATGATTACTTAAAACACTTTCGTAATATGTAGTATACTTCTCTTTATACATTTTCCTTACTGTATTGATGTTTGACAAGCAAAGACACAAAGCATTTAATATAGCACTTATAGTTGCGTAATTTCTTCCATATGTTACATACATAATGTGAAGCAATTTCAACCCTCTCAGTCCTGGATCTTTTTAGTGAAACATTATCACTGATTAAGACTTTCTCTTTAAGATAGAAAGAACTTGCTGACTCTGCAATGGAAGACAAACTCAATATGTCAACAAGAAACAAAACTGTGCACATGTATGCACGATTTGTATCCTTCTATTCTGACAGGGATACTCAGGAATCCACACTTATTTTTAGCTATCATTAACCAATTAAAATGATACAAGATGAATGAAACCAAAACAGGGGATTTGGCAACATCTCATGACCACTACTGTGCTCACAGCAGATATCTTAATCTTCAAAGTCTAGACAACTGGCAAGTGGACAATAGAAACTACTCTCTGACTTAAAAAGAAACCGTATCGGCTACTGAGCCAAGAAGCACTTTAACTATGCTATTCTTGTTTCTTACAGATATCTGCAACTTCTAATGGCATGCAACCAAAGGGCCATATCCACTGTTCTTGAAAATTGAACTTGGGTATATATATATGAGCACAAAACAAGCTGCACATTACCCACTTAAATGCAAATGAAACAATAATCTGGACAATGTGAGGTGGGATTTATTTTGAGCTAGCAGATCAAACTGAAGTTCTGTGGTGCCCTTTTTCACTGCTATTTTGACCCATGTTAATCAATGACTTGCCTGTCCTTCTGACAGCACTGGCATCCTTAAAACACTGCATTAAAATTCCCAGATGTTACCTACAACTGATGCTGGAAATGCCTGCAACACATGCTATCACAACATATGGGACCATGGTTCAAAAGGCCAGCAAAGATCCCATAATGCAGACTGATGTCTGAATCATACAGCACTTTCTGAGGGATCTGTGCTAATTATTGCATGCTTTCTAAATTCTCCTACAGCCTGATGACATGTTTTTTCTGCTCAGAGCTCCTGGCAGGTATTAAACCAGCAGTCTAGGCCTGCAAACGTAAGGCTGAGTATCTCTGAATATCAAAAATGGCACAGCTTTATGTAAATTCTTGAAACACTCCAAAGCAGTTCAACTTTGATTCAGTTAAATGAAACTGGATACAATAATATTGTACCTTGCAACTTGATATCTGTGAATTTTAAGAGCCATAATATATTTTAAACCAATATGCTACAAGTTTTATTGCCATAGTCTGCACACAAGAAATATGTTTACCATTTACAGCCTTAAGATGCAGAACTTTCATACTATCTATCATGTTTTGGGTGAGACTGCTTTAAACCACTTATTGGTGGTATTCTAAAAGTCATTCACACATGGGAGTTACCATCTGTAGCAGTATGTCATTAAGATTGATATTTTTCAGCTTTATTGTTTATGCATATACATCTATAAATACATCCAAGTGGTATACCCCCCCACACACACTTTCAAATAGTTTTAAAAAATGAAACGTTACTTACTTTCTGTAAAGGTGATGTGATGTTATCATGTTACAACATCCAACAACAGAGGAAAGAGAAAAAAACAAAACAAAACAAAAACAAAAACAAAAAAGCAACACTCGTTAGCCTTCCAATATAAAAGTTGCTAATACAATTCAATAATTTAAAAGACATTAGGCATTTCAAGGTTCAATAAACTCTCTTTTCCAAAATCACTATAAGTTGGTAATACTCAGTGCATCCATTCAAAATTCCTGGATATTATCAAAGCATGCTTTTCACCTCAACCCAGTCAAAAATATCTCCAACATTTTGTGATTCTGGGCTCCCTCTACTGGTCATGCAGCCGGTGTTAGCTAAATTGAAATGCCAGACTACAATTTCCACACACAAAACTCTGCAAAAAACATGTAGAGGAAGTACACATTTCCTCTGCCATCCTTCCCAAAATCCTTCAAAAATCCGTAAAAACTCTAGTAAAAATACTACTTATTTTTATATTGTAAATATCTCAAACACATAGTTTTGTCAGAAGAAACCTTGGACATTTCTATGTTTATACTTTCAATTTTAATGGTCTATGCTAGAGACAACGATGACGAGCTTGGCAAAAACACCCCGTTTTAAACATGGAAAATAAATTCACTAAAGCTAACTTGACCAGCCAATATAGTGTGGCAGATCATGAAAGTTCCCCAACACTGTGCAGATAAAGCACCTCAGGTCCTGCAGCAAGGCAGCATTTCAGCCACTCAGCCCCACTGTATGCAGCATAATCCCCTTCCTGACATGCTACCAAATCTAATGACAACTGCTGTAATGAAGGCACTTAGGTATTATAAATTTGTTCTGTATTTATTTGTTTGAAATCATCTGCTCATTTGATACAGATCCACAAAGAGTCACAAGGGAGCAACAATTTTTACTCGCTGCTGGAAACAAAGTAAAACCAAAAGGCTTCACAACTAATTACTGATTGGAAGTCACATGGAATAAAATACGTTTATAATGCATGTAAGTTACACCACTTTCAGAGTGACAACAGATAAAGAAAATAACTAAAAGGGAAGGCTGTAGAAAACTCATTAAGCAAGTAAGTAAAAGAAGTCATATTTGTAATCTTCCAGAAACATGTAAAAGGCCATTGAAGTTAATTGAGATAAATGTTCCTCATGGCTACTGGGAGAAGAAAAAGGAAGTTCACAGATAGTCTAAATGTCTGACTGTAGCTGTTGATGTTTTAATCAACACCTCGCAGTGCTGCAGCAGCAGTTAGTGCTGGGGACTGAGGCAAGCTCTTCCAGCCTTGGCTCAGGAGGTATAACCAGGAGAGGTCCAGTCAAAACTGAAGAAAAGACCCAGATATTTTACTATATTCAAATGGCACAGGCACAGGATCCTTTCCTTGGCACGGTGGGAAGCAGAGAGCACAGGCAAGTAGAAAACAATGCTAACAGAATGCAAGATTTCCTGCCAATCACCTAAAATTTTTTCAGCAATAAAAGTTTCAGATTAGTCCAAATAAACAAGCCAGTTGACTCTGGCTGGACATCATGTGCCCACTAAAGCTGCTCTATCACTCCTCTCCTCAGACAGACAGAGGAGAAAAAACATAAGGAAAGGCTTATGGGTCAAGATAAGGACAGGGAGAGATCACTCAGTAATTACCATCATGGGCTAAACAGACTCCACTTGGGGAAATTACTTGAGTTTATTACCAAACAAATCAGAGTAGGATAATAAAAAATACAATGAAATCTTAAAACACCTTCCCTCCACCCCTCCCTTCTTCCCGGGCTTAACTTCCCCCATTATTTTCTCTACCCTCCCAAGAGCGGCACAGGAGTGGTGGGGAGTGGGGGCTGCGTTCAGCTCATCACATGCTGTCTCTGCTGCTGCCCCCCTTCTCAGGGGGAGGACTTCTCACATTCCTCCCCTGCTTCAGGGTGGGTCCCTTCCATGGGGTGCAGTCCTTCAGGAAGAGGCTGCTCCATCATGAGTCCCCCACAGGATCACAAACCTGCCAGCAAACCTGCTCTAGAGGGGGCTCCTCCCTCCATGGGTCCAAGGGTACTGCCAAGAGCCTGCTCCAGCACAGGCTTCCCATGAGGGTCCACACCCTCCTTCGGGCATCCACCTGCTCCAGTCTGGAGTCCTCCACAGGCTGCAGGTGGATCTCTGCTCCACCATGGACCTCCATGGGCTACAGGGGGACAGCCTGAGTCACCATGCCATGGTCTTCACCACAGACTGCAGAGGAATCTCTGCTCCAGTGCCTGAAGCAGGGGAGGAATGTGAGAAGTCATGTCAAGTCACCCCTGTAGCCCCCCACTACCAAAACCTGATCGTGCAATCCCAAAACATACAGGAAGACTATAAGCCCTATATTTGCTTTCTTAACCAATGTTAAATACAGGCTACATATTCCAGGTGCAATTCCATTCAGAGTTATCCCTCCTTCAATGGCAAAATCATAGACTAAACATGTTAATCCAAAACAAACCAATTCAAATCATCAAAGAGAAAACTTGATTTGAACAATCAGTTAAAATCTTGCTTTTGATTTTTTTCCATTTATTTTCCTACTGCAAGGTTAATTTGTTCATTGCTTAAAATGATTAAAATACTCCAATCAGCTAACAAAAAGAGCTTTAATGTAATCTTACTTTTTGATAATTTGGAGTACAAATGCATTCAGCAATTATCTAACTTGATGTACAGCAATGAATCCAAGTCATATTTTCTGATGTTAAAATAGCAATATCTTATTTACTAAATAATTATAAGTGTACTTATTTCTGTCAAATCACTTTTGGAAAGAAAGTGGAATTTGATTAGGAGATTGGCTTATGTCGAACACAAATATACTAGTTTTGCTGAATATTAATAGGGAAAAAGGGAGACTTTCCAAAATAGCACATATCCGACATAATTTATTAAACAATAAAACCACCTCAATATGTGGGTAAGTAGCTAGGGAACCATCTACTATTTCTATATATATATAGACTAGTGAAACTGTAGAGCTGGAAGATCTCAGCTTCTCACACTAAGTTCTTATTCATAAATTGGAACAAGAAAAGAAGCATTTCACTTTTTGAGCTTCCAATTGGCTTCTTAATTTTAAAGGCACTACTAATGAGAACTACTGAAAATACTGCTGATACCTACAGTTGATGTGACTGTCCAAATTATTTATGTTCTGAAGTCTTAACCATTTAAATAATAAAGTCGTAATATATAAAGTCTTAAGCCTTAAGTAATTTGCTGAAGTTTTACAGAAATTGAAGTACATACTGGCTGAATATTACTTATACGGTTTGACTAAATTACACTTAAGGTTTATTCCTAATATATACCAAGCTCTCTCACTTGGCTCTTTAAATGTATTTTAAAAGATTAAAAGAAATTTCTTAAAATAAATGGGGTTTTTTAATTTATTTTGAATCAATTTTATCCATGCTAGCCAAAATTAACAGCAGTTTTGTTCTCAGTTGGGCAGTACCCTGAAGAAAATTCTTACATCTCTGGTCCTTCTTATGCTTCACACGTGGTACCTGACTTTCAGACTTTGAATATCACCAACACGGTTACTATTCTTGAGCAGAGCAAATAAGCCAGGCTGTCAGGCAACAAGACAGACTTGTACAGCTCATTTGTCTATAGTCTCACAGACTGCAAACAACTACCAGAACATGGTAGGGAAAAAAACTCATTATATGTACTGACATTGCTTCATACTCAACCCTGATACAGAGTGCTTGTTTTTCTAAATCAGATGAATGTAGAAGCAAGATTATTACTAGTACAATGGAAAAACCAAGGACCAGTACAGACATGCTGCAATGTAACACATCTGTCACAGACACCCAATGTCTGTCTCAGAAGTTGGCAGAACTTATCCGTCAGTTTTCACTGTTAAACCAAAGCAGCAATCCCCAAATATGTAAAGGAGAAGAACCTAGTAATGAGCTTGAACCCCATCCTTTGCAGCTTGTGATGAAGTGATACCTCACCAAGAAACCGAACCTTTCCAGTGTCCTTCAAATGTAAAATAATCTGGAGCAACACTGTAGAGAAACTCAACATGGACCCTAAATTCAAGCTAGGTAGCATGAAAGGGTGGGGTTTTTTGGTTTTGTTTTCTTTTTTGCATTCTTAGCAGGAAATTAGTTTACAAACTCTAAGTCTAGTTTTACATTTTGAATTGACCAAAACTGGAATCAGGGAAAGTCTTGGAAGTGAAGCTGCTTCCACAGAACTAACAGGAATCCTCAGTCTCTTACAGAAGCATTAAACAATGCTGTCTGTCTCTCCTTGGAAAAGAGACACACAAAGATTACTCTAAAGTCTTCTGTGAAAGATATACACAATATCGCAAATACTGGAGATTATCCCTCTACCCTTAAAACCAATTTCTACTATTTTTAGGATCCTCCTGCATGAAGCTATCTCCCCCTGGACCTTTTGTACATCTACATACAGCCATTGTGTGCCTCTTAGCTGCATTGCAGCACTACGGTGTATCTGATTTCTTTTTTCCTCATGGTAAAGATTACTGAAAACACATCTGATCCTGTCCCTCGCTCTGTGCAATGGCCTTTCATAGACATTTCAACAAAGTTTGGCATTTCTACCCTTACCTTTAGCGCGCTCTGTGCTCTGAGGCCAAGGCAGATGAAGTTCTAATACTCTACAACACTTGAATCTTTTTGTTATCTAGACCAAAGTGTATTTTATCTCATGGTGCTGGCAGCCTGAGAAAACTTCTGATGGTTTCAAACCTGGTGACAATAGCCACAGTAATGTTCCAGAAGAACACAAAAAATGGAGTTCATCCGTGGTGAAAATGGAGCTTTATTACAAGTTATCTAAAACAATAAAATGAAAAGCCCCGGGAATGAAAGTTCATCACAAATCTCAGTACTCTTTAAGCCAGCAAGGCTTTTTCTTTTTCTTTTAACCATTTTCTCTCACAAGAAAGCCTTTATTCACTAAAATTCCAGAACATGTGTAAAATTTAACTGTTCCTGAACAGAATTTTATAGAGCTACTGTCACAGATTTTCCCCTGAAAATATTTCTAATGTGTCTGTAAACAAGAAGCTAGCAGTACAGCAGGTAAATTTGAGAAGAAAAAATAAAAACCACACAAACCTATCATACCACTGCCACATTATACACTACTGACAAAGATATTAACAAGTTTTCCTGAAACTTAAATACCCTTACTCATTATTTTGCTGATTACCTTTGCCCTTTGCCAGCCACGCTTCTGAGTAAGTTTCCCTGAATACCTTGAATGTTCTGAAAAGTATGCCTGAAACACCATGACACCTCTTTAAATGATATTCACATATGGCAGCAAGTGTTCGTTGACCAGAAAGGAAATGAGAATACAAGTTTTATAGAGACTATTCACACTTTTCTGTGGTTCCCTGACACCTGGGAAAAACCCAGGTTTTTCTTCTCTGCAAAGAAAAATCTCAGAGAAAAGATATACATAAATGCATCTCTGCACTTTGAGTCTTTACCATTTCATTAGATGTAATACAAATAATACAAGAAAAAAAGCAATGCTAACAAAAAGAAGGGCATTTTGAATGTGTTTTTGAAAGACACAGGCAAAGATTAAAGCACACCTTTCATTCTGAAAGAAAAATGTTTCAGAAAGAAAACTACCCCAAAAGAACAAGAAAGCAGCATGTATCAGATAGTCACAACAGCTATGGTGTCCCCTGGACTGAGAACACCCTCCTCATTCAACACCACTTAAAAGAAACTATTTGACTTTTTTTGTGTAACAAACTCTTATACTGGTCAAATAATACAGTTCTTTCTGACAGCTACTTCCTATGAAAAAAATGTATGGTTTTTTTTTCTTTTTGTCTTTTAATAAAATATTTCCTTTTAATAGTTTTAACTGATTTCATTAAAAAGCAGTAGCACATTTTTCATTTTCTACTCTAGTATCAATGATCACCATGAAGGACAAAACTATAAAGAAAGGAGAAAAAAAAGAATTCCTGCCACATTAAAGGAATTCTGGAGTAGAGGTTAAAAAATGGCTTTCTTAAAGAAACCATGGTTTTTATATATACGATGTCTTATTTTAGTATCAGATTTCACAGACCCCTGTGGACTTTAAATACATATGTTTAGAAAAATGAAGTAATGACTGTGCTACAGTCAAAAATGTACTAAACCCAAGAAAAACATTGCCACAAAATGTGCAATGTATAAAATGAAAAAAACCACCCCACCCTTCCAAATATTCTTGGCTTCAAGATGAGTGAGGCTCAAAAAAAAAGTTAAGGTGGAAAGTAAAGCAACTAAACATGCTAAACAAGACATAGTCAGTAATCACTGAATGTCTTTTGGCCTCTAAAATTTAATCAATCTACACAAGGGACCTCTATGAAGTTATCTCAAGTTCTCTTGTTTAATTTGGCTTTTTAATTGGCCAGTGTCCACGATTTTCCTGCAGTGTTTTAAGAATATCTTGTGCTTGCATGTGTTATTGATATACAATTGGTTGGTCAAATGCAAATCAAAAAATATACCCCAGCCCCTCAAAAAAAAAAAAGTTACAGCTATTTTTAAGAACATTAAGCTTCACCAAGGTTCACACACTCATATAATTTACACTGGGAGGAACTTCCATAAGTTATCTAGTCCAACTTTCTGCTCAAAGCAGGGCCACTTGGATCTGGGCCTCGTCCACTCAAATTCTGCGCAATCTCCAAGAATGGAGACTTCACAGCCTCCCTGGACAACCCCCCCCCGTGCTTACCTGTCTCCACTAGGGAAGTATTTTTCCTAGTATCAAATTGGAATTTTTTATGTTCCATGACACATGCAGTGTCTGCTACCTCTCATTCTTTGCTTCTCATGCTGTCACTATGCAACCTCCAAGAAAAGCCAAGCTCTGTCTCCCCTACACTCCCTCATTAGTGAGTTGTGGAGTGCCATGGGATCCTCCTGAGTCTTCTCTTCTCCTGTGTGAACAAGCACAGCCCTCACCTTTTCCTCATATATCATATGCTGTAGCCTCCAGCCATCTTGGTGAACCTTCACTGGACTCACTTTGATTATATCAATCTCTTTCCTGGAGTGGGGAACACAAAACTGGACACGGTTCTCTAAATGAGGTCTCAAAAGTGCTGAAGGGGAAGGATCTGACCTTCTGACCACACTCCTGCTAACTCCTCAAGCCCAACATGGGCTTGCCTTTCTTTGCTGGACTAATGTATGCCTTGTTAAATGCCAGGACCTCCAGGTCATTTTCTGCAAAGGTGATTCCTGGACTGTTAGCCCCAACCCATACCACTACATGGACCACTATGTTTCGGATGAAGAAGTTTGCTCTTGCCTTTGTTGAATTTCATGAGGTTGCTCTTGGCACAATTCTCTGCAGTCTTGATCGCTCTGAATCTCTCTGATCCCTCCCATCAGCCCAGTATTCCAGTGTACCAACCGCTTACTCCAAACCTGCTAAATGCACTGAATTTGTCCCATTATTTAGGTGTCTAATAGCAACATTCAACAGTAACAGCCTCAGTATTAATGTCTGAGCAAGACCACTTAGTCACTGGTTACCAACTGGAGTTAGCACCTTTGACCAAACCATTTTGAGGCCTGCAGTCCAGGCACATTTCTATCCACCTTATTGTCCACTTACCAAGTTCCTACTTCACCAATTTGATTGGGAAGATTCTAGGGCAAATGATGCCAAAAGTCTTGCTAAAGTCAAGGTAAAACACATCTATTGCTGTCCTCTCATGCACAGAACCAGTCATCTGAACACAGAAGGTAAAGAGGCCAGTCAGGCATGATTTGCCCTTTCTCATTTATACTGGCTTTCTGCCACACTTGCTTGACTTTTTGTACATTAGAATGGGCCATTCTCATTCATCAAGGAAGATAAAACAGCTTTCCTGGGCCCTTTCATCCACAGTTTGATGATTAACCATGGCCAAGGTGGATATCAACCTTCACATCAGCTTTTCCTTGTTTACGTGTAACAAGCCCAGGACAGTATATCCCCTAGTTAGCTCACCAATCCCTGAATCAAGAAATTAACTTTCGGGAATATCCTGGCTTGCTTGCATCCCTCATGACTACTACGGTCTGTAGTATTTGCAAGGTGCCCGGCAGTTACTTAAACTACTTCTTCTTGTCCAGACAGCAGACGCTTACCACGGCATTATTCATATTGTTCTGCCCACATACTCAGTACTCATTTCTAGGCAAAGCACTGTGCACTCCCACTCCTCCTTTACTTGCACTGCTCCTCTTTGCCAGCTGGATCCATCCATTATCCACAGCAGCACCCCATTGTGCGCATTATCTCCCCATATCTTTGTAATCCTAAGGTGCTCCGAAAGTGTGCAGACTTGCAATTCCTTCTACTTGTTTCCCTTGTTCTGTGCATTTGACACCTGAAATGGAGACTACAGGTATACTGCCTGCCTAAAGAAAGTGCAAGGTTTCTCCAATCATGTTGTACCCTAGACACTTCCCTGATGTTCCCCATAATTTCACTTCTCTTCAAATTGCAGCAACGCTTCATTAAGTAGTGTTGTGGTTTTAAGTAGCCTGAGTTTTTTATTAGCTGGGGGGGGCTAGGAGAGAGGCTTCTTTAAGAAGCTGNCTGTTGTCAGTATAATAAAAGACCCCACGAGGAAAGCTGGGGTGGGACTCTCTCTCTCTCTTCTGAGCAGCAGCAAAGACCACGTCTGACTGTAACCCCCCCACACACACCTGCTTTCCCGAGCTGCTGGGGGAAGGTGAAGGATCTTAAAAGGGAGGGGTGGGGGGAGAAAGGTGTCTGTAACAACTATCAAACTGCTCACCCTTAAACTCTTAAGCTCTGATTTTAGTAGTAGTAGTTGTAGTAATAGTAAATACTTAACATTCTAAGTTAGAGCCTGTTTTGCTTGTGTGAAGTAGTTAATAAACAGTTGCTTGTAATCCTTATCAAAAAGGTCGAGGTTTTTTTTCTTCTCTGAGAAATTTTAGAGCTGTGTGGGCTCTCGGCTTTTAGCCAGAGTCAAACCATGGCAAGTAGTTACTTCAAAGCCCACCAGAAAAGGTGACTGAGACTGTCAGCAAAGACGCCTTTGCTGCATTCCAACTCACAAACCTTGTTCAGCAATCCTTATTCCTCAAAGAGGGTACCATGGCTTTGCCTGTGCCACCAGTCATGCAGCTACACTTTGACTTGATGGATGTGTCCTCTGACACCTGCGCATTTCCAGCTCAGTGGCAGGATTGAGAAAAATGCCACCTGGGCATTTGTGCTCTTCACCCTTGCCCTCAGGGCTCTGCAGTCACTTTTAACATACTTGGGCTCACCCCAGGAGTATCATGGAAACCACACAGGTGAATAGCAAGTCTGAGGTGAATGTTCATCACATGTGTAAACAGTCTGAGGGCTGGAAAAGCCTCAGATATGTCCATCTGAAACATCCGTGTTTCAAGTACCTAACAAGAAGTAAACCTGCAACTGTAGCAAGTACACCAAGTTGGCAGACAGGCGACTGTCTCTGTCAGTATACGGTATCAAATAACTGCCACCCTCATTTCCTTCTTCATGTACACATTTGGCTGAGCCTCAGCTGGGTATGACTGTCTCTCCTGACAATCTTGCTGATCTCCTTCCAGTGCACTACATCTATTCTATACTCTGCAGGCAGAGAAGCTTCCTTCTACTGTCCGTAGTCATAACTTTCCAACTTCCCAATCTTATGAGTCTCTACCCACAGTTAGCTTGTGACTATTACGTAGGTAGTCCAGAAGCAGCGAGTAGCCAACAAAAACTGTCAAAACTGACAGAGTCAAATGACCCCTTAGGTTGGCCTCGACCTGTGGCAGCATGGCACCAAAGTTCCCAGAAGCCTGAGCTTCCAGAAGATTTTCCCTGAAGCTTCCTCAAGAAGCCTGGAAACTGTTGCAAACTGCTTGATCTCTGATTACCTGCCTCTGCTGGAGATCTGCAACAGAGTGACAAAATATACTGCAAAAGAACAACAGGACTTCTGAGTCGCAGCACCATGCACGGAGGAAGCCCATGTAGCATCGACAGTGGCTTCATTAACTCTGTTGCACAATGAAAAAGAAAAAAAGAAGGCAGAACAAAGTGTTGCCAGAAAACCACTGTGAGCCAGGCCTAGTTCAGAAGGCTGAGTAGGATTCCTACTTTATCATGTTACACCAGGAATGAGATCCTGATGCAGTCACAGCTTCCAGCCACACTCCTCCCCTGATTGATTAGAAGAATTTCCAGCCTTTCTTATCATCCACAGCAGGGACTTCTGTTACCACAGCTGTAATAGTTACAAGACACTACCCTGCAGTTATGCCGGTGATAGGGCATCTCTGCTTCTGTCTATAAGGCCATGGAGTAGTTTCTGCTTTCACCAACAAGGTTTGCATCAAGACTAATACCGAGCTCATTTCACCTTCTGCCAGCTCTGCCATTCAAAGCAGCAGCTTGAGCGAATTCGCTCTAAGGCAGACCACATGTTCCTGCTTCCATGATGTGTCCTCCCCCCACTGAATTTTATTTAAAACTTGATTATTTCCTCAACCAACCATGTGAATGCTTGTGCCAGCATCCAGGGAGGTAGGCAGCCCAGAACAGGAAAAGCAGCTCGGAGAGAGTGGATTATTCTTTCGGCTACAATATTGGTTTACAGTAACTGGAGAAGGATGGCCTCAGACTGACACAACTGGTTCCCATTTCAGACTCCTCGGCGCAAGGCCTGTATTTCACCTTTTGTCAGTTAACACAACACGCTCCCTCCAGCCGCTCCCAGACCTACATGCCAGATGCAGCTGGCTCGCCTCAGCTGTAACCCCTTGGGTTGCTACATCTGGACGCAGAGGAGGGGAAAGGCGGAGGTACCACCCTGCTGAGGGAAAGCAGAATTACCAAGCTTGAACGAGCTCCACACCCCCACACGTTCCTCCACTCAAGCCTAATGTCGTGTCCCTGCACTCTCATGTGGTATCAGTGAAGTTTTCCAGTCATCGTCATTAAAAACCAATTGTAACTAAATTTATAAAACTGGAAGAGGTGCCTATGTACATACGTCTCCTTCTACCTTCCCCTAGTAATGAAAACAGAAGAGACAAAACACAACATTCTGTTAACACCTTTTAGATAAATTCTAAAAGGCAAGCGTTTTTCAGTGAAAAGGCTTAAATTATGGCAAGATTCAACCACTTAAGGAAATAATAAAAAAGTTGTCAAGCAGAGTACTGTACAAAGTACTTTACGAAGTACTACACAGTTTAAAAGTATTGTTTATATTTTACGAGAATTATGGATTTCTTTCTCCATATCAGAAACCTTCGCATTTAAGCTCTGAAGCTCAAATTGAGAAAGCTTCACTGTTGAGCTACTTGACTATAATATGACATTACATTATTAAATAATATTTCTCCCTGATAGAAGCAACAGCATTAAAGCCAATTGCAATGCTAAATTTAAGAGTGATTTATTTTTATTTCTTTACACTCACTAGCAAAAATCTTAACAAGTTATCCTAATTAAATTGGCTTATTAATTTAGCCTATTCCTAAAAAATTGAGGGATGCCAACACGCAGGCCTGCCAGAGCTTGCTATGCTGTGCCATTTCAGCCACACCACCCAGCTGCCTAAGTAATCAACTGTCCAAATCAGTAAGAAAGTTGTTAATGCTTATTACAATTTCTTTGGAAATCTTTACCTGGAAAAAATGTATCTATTCATTGAATGGCCATGCTGAAACCAAATTTGAGTTATTTTAATGTAGGCATTTTACTGCTGTTACTTGATGGAAGTAATTTCCAGGGTCTTGGTTACCACATACAAGCTCTTCCGGTCAGTTAAAAATTTTTGTTTCAATGCTAACAACATTCAGTTACAGATTCCTCAACCACAGTGGACTTGTTTGCTATTCATTGTTTTTTTCCTATTTATTCTTCTCTCTCCTTTTCTTTGGTCCTTTCCTTTGTTTTCCTTCTCTCTCATCTCTATTTCTCTACTTCCTTCCTCTCTTTTTTCTCTCTCTTTTTCACTCTTCCACCTTGTGTTTCTCTTTCTTTTCCCTTTCATTTCTTTTTTTCCTTCATATCTTCTCTTCCTTCCTCTGTTCTCTCCTCATCCTATGTTATGTCCTTTCTTTCCTTTCTCTCACTTTTGTCTTCTCTTTGCCTGTATTTTCTATCCTTCTCTTTTTTTTATTCCAATTTTTTGCCTTTTCTCTTTCCTTTGTTTTCTCTTCCCTCCTCTCAGTTTTTTTCTCTCTTCTTTTTCACTTCTCATTTCCTTCTCTTTTCCTTCCTCTTTTTCTTCTTGTTTCTGTTGCCTTTACCTTGTTTCTTCCTCTCTCTGTTTCTCCCCTGCTTTATCTTTCTCTCCTCCTGTGGTGGGTTAGCCTTGGCCAGCAGCCAAATGCTCACCCAGCCATTCACTCCCCCCTCCTCAACAGGAAACCGTAAGAAAAAGGGACGAAAAACTGGGTTGAGATAAAGGCAGGCAGATTGCTTACCAGTTACCGTAAGAGACAAAACAGACTCAATTTGAGGAAAATTAATTTATTGCCAATTAAAATAGATTTGTGTAGAGAGAAACAAAGACCAAAAAAAAAATTAAAACAAAAGCTTTCCCCTTCCAGGCTCAAACTTCATTGTCCATTCCTCTACTCTTCCCCCACTGAGTGGAGCTGAGGAATGAGGGGTTACAGTCAGCCCACAGCAAGTTCTCTCTGCCACTGCTTCCTCCTTGCACTTTTTTTTTACAGCAGCCTGAGCTCTCCATGGGCAACACCTCCTTCTGGAGATATCCAAATGTCTCAGCATAGTGTTCTCCACAGGTTGCAGTGAGAATATCTGCTCTGGTATGGCCCTCTGCAGCCTGCAAGGGACCTTCTGCTCTGGTGCCTGAAGCATCTCCTCCCCTCCTTCTTCTCTGGCCTTGGTGTTCATGCTACTGTTCCACATTTTCTTTTTTATCCTCCTCTTCTGACTGAGTGTTGGTTTTGTCCTTTCTTAAACATGTTACCACAGAGGCACCACTATCTTGGCTACTGGGCTCAGCTGTGTCTTGTGGTGGATTGCTGGAGTCAGCTGTGTGTGCACAGAGGCCCCTCTGCAGCCCCCCATTGCCAGAGCCATGTCATGTGCACCTCTACTGCTCCTTCTCTCTTTTAATTTCCTTTTCCTCTCTCCTTTATCTCTGCTTATCCCACCTTCTCCGTCTTCTCTTCCTACCTCTCCTCTCTTCTTTATTCTTCTCACAGTCTCTGCTCTCTCTCTTGCTCTCCCCCCTCCATCCTATATCTTATTCTGATAAAAGAATCATACTTCTTTTAATGCAGAAGTATAAAATAATATTTTTTTTTATGAAGCAAAACCAACAAAATCCCTAAATTTAATTTTAGTTTAGTTCATTTCTAGTCAAAACCAAAGAAAATGCACTGTATCTTATGCCTTCTCATTCACAAAAGTTCAGGAAAATCTCCAGTTTCTTTGTTCCTTCTCCCCAGTTTTCAATTAGAGCATGACTTCTAATGGAAGGAATTTAGAATTCTGAAACTAAATTTAAAATTCTGGCACAATTTTGCAAAAGCAACACATTTAACATCCAAAACATTGCATCCAATCCAAAAAGAGAAAGCTAGAACATATGGGAATAACCTAATTCTACATCTTCAGTTTATTCAATTGAAAAAAAATAATTCTAAAGTCTATTGTATCATGTGAGAGAATGAACATATAAAAAGAAGCATTTCTTCCCCTACAAAAGATTTTTCTCAATATTTTTGTATTTGAAGGGTAATTCTGCATTTGAGAATGTTTTACTCAATCACTAATACAGGGAGAAAAATCAAACTGATACAAAGCATAAGGAAGCTTGGAATAATCACAAATAAATAAAGATTATGTCCAAAACCAAATTAATGTTTTCTAGTAATACTTATTCCTACAAAAATGTTTGTACAACCAGACCATACTTTCACCTTAAACTTTAAAATAAATGTAAGTACCACAATTTGGCTGACTAATAAATGTCAATTATGTGCTTAAAATACTTCTGTTAAGAGCACTTACCTGAAAGAAAAACCTGGAGATAAATACAGAATGAGCAATCACAGCACACCCTGTAACTTTAAAAATATAGCAACATATGCTTTATTGTATTGTATCAAATTAAAATATTTGTGTGGACATGAAAAGTTTAAGTTATACTTGTTGTACACCAGAGAGCTAACTTGGCAAAAGAGCATAGCAAAACGTTCTTTCCTTCCCTCAAAGGACTAAGCAGATACTTTTATTTTTGTGTTTTAACTTACTCCAGCTGTTGCAATTCAGTCTATTAGTAGATCTCCTCATTCTTTTTTGACTTAAAACAGCTCCTTAAGTTTGGAACTGGGAGACTTAAGTTTCTATTTAACTTATAAGTAAAAGTTCCTCTAATTTCAAAATGTCACATATAATGTTTTCAAATTATAACAATAAAAACCATCAAATATTTTGTGAAACACAGCATTGATAACTAAAAGTTTTAGCCTGGCCATTCTTGATAGGCACATCATTCCATGTGAAAGGAAGCTTGATTCTGCTGAAGTCATTAATAAAGTCCCTTTGGCTGTAGGAGCTGTGACACACATGCCAAAGAGCCAAAGAAACTAAAAATAATGTGGCTCACCAAAAAAATCAGTTGTAATCAGAAATTGCTTACTGTTTTTAATAAAAAAATATAATTTTAATATTAAATTAGTTAGCAGTACCAATCATGTAATTAATTCCTGGATTGTAGCTTGGGCACAAATAATCTTCTACCAACACTACTTTAGTTTACAGAGTTCAGAACATCATCTGACTGAACGATATTTTGATGCAAAAGTTTACCTTTACACCATTAAGCTACTACCAACAGAGTAGTTGGACTGGGTTTAGTGGTGTTGGTTTTTGGATGAAGGGGACAGAGAACTAAAAGTACAAATACAATTTGACTGCCTAAACTTCACTGGCCAAGAAGAGATTCCCTGACTGAAAGCAAGCAGTCTTCAAATAAACAAAGAAATAAAATAAAAAAAAAAACCAACTCCCTGCTTCTCATTTATTCTTTAAGATATCTTCTCAAAGAGTTCCTTGCTGTTGCTTATAGGTCAGTTTTTTTTTTCCTTTGTGGTGACTGTAGGGGACATGTTTTTTTACACAATGATTTCATATTTGATGATGGTTACTTAAAGTATTACTTTAAGTATATACTTAAAGTTACTTAAAGTATTTAGCAGTCTAAAAGACAAGAACTTCTGGTGTATTGGTAAAATAAAAATAATAAAAGAAGAAATAGCAAGTAATGGAGGCCATTTGCAAGAGAGATTAGTTGTCTGGATCCCACAGTTGTTTTATTTTATTTTCTAATTAAATATAAAAGCATGCCAGTAAAGCTCTGAATGGTGTATCTTGATGGATCCCTGATAGAAAATAAACATATCTTAAGCTTATTGAAACAAACAATACAGCAGTAGCTATGGATGCTGTAAGATCCTAAAGAGGGTGACTCAGCTACGTTTGCTTTGTTTTTTCTTGCTGGAAGGTAGTACTTATGAAAAAGAGCTACACATTTTCCTTTTCTCATATTACAAATACAATGAAACCCAAAATAAATTAAGGGAAAAAAGATCAATTTGTCCTCTCTTTTAGCTATCGAGGGCAAACAGCAAAACAGTTCTTAGGGATTGTTTGAGCTCTTTCCCATACTCTTTACTATTGGAATAACTGAACAAAGGATGTATTTGAGAATCATTTTGTGATTTATATGTATATAAGGACTTGGGTACATGCACAGAGGCAAATTTGTGTCTACAGATGTACTTCCACGCTCAAGTCCATATATACAAGTTTCATACATACAGATATTATTTTTCATTTATTTTTTTATTCATACTTTGATTTGAGGTCTATGTTTTGGTTCTCAGTTCTCTTTTAATATTGTAAATATTTGCCAGCCACACAATTACTAGTTCTAGAATATAGCTATCATAAAACAGACTTGCTGACAAATACAGAGTTTATGGGAGCTTTCTAGACCGCTGAAAAAAAATCAAACCTTGAATAAAGCATTTTTGCTTCACATGACAGTACATAAGCAAGCAAAATATTTTCAGGCACTTTTTAAATTCTGTTTTGAAACAAAGAGCATGCACATAATTTAATTTTACAGTAATTAAAACTACTTATGATACTCAAAATTAATAAAATGGAATTGCTCTCAGCTAGCCTTAGATACAAAACAAATTCATGTATGTAAAAAACATACCTAATCTTTCTCATTGTCCTTAGTGAAATTCTGAAGCTTTTTTTTAGCTCAAATCTAAAAAATGCATTCAAAATTTTAAATGAAATGTGCCAGTGCACGGCTAAAAGAGAACTAGTAAATTTTCCAGCTCATGCAATATGAACAGTTGAAAAAAAAATCCTAGATTTTTCTGTGTTTTTTCCCCCTTCAGTTAAGAAATGGTTTAATTACAGGTAGACTGAAGCATATACACCCATATCTTAACAGAAACAAAGACATCCATAGCAAACTGTTCCAGAAAAATAAATTATTACTAGAAAATGATGCTTTCATAGAATGCCTGACAATGTTTTCTTCTTTCACATTCAAGTAAAACAGATTTAATTCAGTCTGCCAGAAATGGCTATGCTACTGCTCTGTGAAAAATATGTTAATGATGAAAATAAGGACTTCACAATTTACTGAATAATAAGTGGAAAATCTGTAATGAATTGCCAGTGTTGTAGTGTTCAGTTTAGACTCATTTTTTCCTCAGTTGCTATGGAATACTAGAAATAGCATGAAGAAGATTATACTATTTTGTGGGATGTTGTGCATGTCCCTTAAGACAGAATGCTTGGAAATAAAGACAAAAGTCAGCTGTGGGATAAGTGAAATTCACAGCAGTAATAAATAATAGGCTTAAATACTAGCTTTTCAATGCAAAAGAAAAATACAGAGAACAAAACAGAAATGCCAAAAAAATTCAACACCAACAAATAAATCTCAATCAGCAACTAGTAAGTTGAAGCCTACAGTAATTCATTTTGCACCTGCAACGAAAAGCAGCTTCTTAAGTTACTCAGATGGTGCAAAAAAAGCTCATAAATCCATTAAATGAAGGCATGTCTTCAAGTTCCCAGTCACACTTCAATTTTCACTGCAGGTTTTAAGCCTTCAACAGATTAAACTCTTTTCCTAAGAATACTTTACCACAGCGTAGATTCAAAAGGTGACTCCTTCTAGCTGAAGTGTCTATTCTTCCGTGTTTGTGATTTTTATATATATGGCTGCTCCTGACAGGCTTGTGTGTTGAATCGCGTTTGTCCAAATACTAACTGAAGTACATACTGTAGATTATTCTTGCCTTTTCCAAGCTCAAGAGAGCTGGACAAGGTTGCTAGCTACTCAGCAAGATTCTTGCACTTTGCCCCTAACCAGCACACACTGATATTAAGCTCTCTTGCAGGTCTTGATTCTAAATTTTATCTAAAAATACTAATTTATTAACCATGTACTTTAATGTTAATATGTGGCAGATTGTAATTTCAGAACAACGATGGAAAGAATAACATATGCTGACAAATCTCAAGTTTCTCAAAAAATATTTTTTTTAAATTTTGTGTATGGACAACAATGGATAACTGTTATTGGAAAGCTTTCCTATGTTCTCGCTTCTCTTAAAAAGGTACTGGCAAAACAATCTGATTAAGGCAGTAAAATTGAAGAACATATTTAATCTACCTACCTTCCACATAGTCATGGGTCAGATTATAGAACTTCAGGCAGACTTTGGGTAAAAGAACAAGAAAACACTCTGTAGACTGGAAGATCTCACCTCTTCAGTCATTTAAAAAAAAAAAATCAGGCTTAAAGCACTACTCTATAGGAAACATACTACACACACAAAAAAATCCCAAACCACCACCAAACCAAACAAAAACTCCACTCCAAACAAATAAACCAATCAAAAAACTTTCACTGCTTGGGAGAATGGATTAAAAATATGGTGAAACTTTCCTAATGTCATTTCTGTGAGTATCTGATTGTTTTGAATGTTTAGGTCTCTTGTATATCTTTATGTAATTTCTCTCTCTGAAAAAGAGACACTATTTTTAATGCGGAATTACTCTTTGAAATACCGAAACTTTAAAGGAAAAGATCTGTAGCATACAGAGTAGTTACACTATCTAGGAGAAATGTGGGAGGAGAGATATGACACAATATACTCTTTTGGGATAATGCTACACATACGGTAACACCAACTTACAATGCAGAGGACTTATCTTTTCATCAGCCTGAACAACATTATTGCTTTTCAATCTCTTTCCACAGTAGTCTAGGCTCAGAGGCACAACATAGGAAAAAGAAAACACAACTTGAATTCTCACATTAATCACCAAAATATATTGATAAAGAAATCATTACACTTTGAAAAGCAACACTGAAATTGTTGACAAATTTACATGATTTAGTCACAGCTGATGTCTTCTACTTCAAAATAAAATGTCCTTTATAGGAAGTGTTGTCACGACTGTACAAAATAACTAGTAAATCTTTTAAGATCATCAGCATCTGCACTGCTATCCACTATTTGTTACATTTAAGTTTTTGGATATACACTTATATTAAAAAAGGAATATCTATAACATTAACACAACAATATTAGCATATTACAGAGATCTTAATATCAGCATACTGGCCTGTGATAAAGAGGACTTGTATGCATTCAAACATAAAATATTCTTGCAATACATATTTTAGAATTTGAAACATATTTATCACATTGCTAAATCTAACTACCATAATTTTCCTATTACAGCTAAATAACTGAACTTTTAAAATTTTCACATATCCTCTGAATTATTATAACTATTATAACTATTGTACAATGCACTCTCCTTTACCAGTAAAGCATCAAACAAATAAAAAAAGCTTTATACAGTGCACAAGGATTCTTCTTTGAGAACATACAATTTAGGCTTGTGTGGAAGGAATAGAAAGCTAAATGGCTGCACAACTAAAATAAAAATATCTTAATAGCACTGAGGAAGCAAGTGTGTCACACATACTGGATTCCTGTTTTCCCAATCTTTGCAGATGCATTTTGCAGAACCACTAACAGATGTAAAACAAACCATTTTTTGGCAGAACTTTCAAAAAATTGAAAAAAAATTAAAATCAAGCAGCACTACTTCCTATTACTTACATGAAAGGTAGAAAGATGGTTACAATGTATGTTTAGCACCCAAACATAGAGAAATATTCTACCAAATGGAAAATTGAAGTACTGAACACTATGAGAGCAAAAACGCATATGGAAATGTAACATGTTAATCTTAAAGAGAATCAACTGTTCTGAAATCCAGGAAGGAAGCCATATGAACTCTTCTAAACTCTTATAAACCATCAATTTAAGGTCCCAGACATGATAAAATTCTGGAATTGTTTTATTTCCTCGTAACTGGTCCTGGAACCAAAGAAGAACACTTGACTGATCCCAAGTCAGGACATGAAATAAATACTTGGATGTCCGCACTGTAATACTTTAGAAAACTGCAGGCATATGGAATAGAGTTTCAGTCCTCAAAGAAAGGGAAAAAGGATGAAAGCAGCTCAGGATAAGTGGAGACCAGGGGATGGGTGACCCAGTATGAGAAAGAGGGAAGATTCATCTTGTACAAACTCTTGGGACAAGGGACTGCATGTAGATGGGAACTAGTAGATACTGCACCAGCAACACCAATTTAATGGACAGGACATTGGGAGGGGAGAAGCAGAGAACCAGGCTATATTCTTAGCTCTGCATTTAGCTTTGACAAATACTACTTTGCTTCTGTCTCCACCCTCTTTTTACATATGCTCAATTAATATTCCTAAGAGTAAGAACAGTATCCTCCAAAGTACTCTGTGTCATACTCAAAAGGTTCTTAAAATTTACATTGTGTCATTTATCACCTGAAATACTTTCAAAACTAAATCCACCACTTATTAAAACTAACACTGGACTTTTCATCTGTGACATGACTTTTAGCCTGTCTGTAACAACTGAGGCATTTGTTACTTAACCAAAATCAAAGAAAGGTAATTTTATGAAAAACACTGACATGCAGACTAATTTTACAGGACTGTTTATTAAAGTCCCTAGACAGAGACTCAGCAGTCCTGTGAAGGAAAGAAGAGTAGCATTAAAACAAATACAACACCCCAGATAATTTCTAAAATACTAAAACATGGAGAAAAAATTAAATAACGGTGGCTCGGGAAAAAAAAATACATTCATGGTAGTTAAATGTCTTATATTGAAATACACCTTGTATAGGTATACTTAATGGAAGATTCGCCATCATTAATGAATAAAAATTCTGTCATCTTTGCAATCAGCTGAGGGAAAACATTTGAGGTTTTATTATTTTACATCTGTTTAATTTGCACACAAAACCAGTTTTTCAAATCAATACAAAGGCGGGATTGCTCCTGTCCAGACAAAAGCAAGCTAGCTTTAAACTAACTGTAGGGTAATTATGAAGCAGCCACATGGAATCAAGAATTTACAACCCTGACCTCAGGCTTGAGTTAATACCATAGTTGTTTTAGGGCTACATCACTCCAAAACCTAAAATAATTATCACAGAGGTGACAGGGCAGTGATTATGCAAGCTAAAGTTCCAAAGCTGGAATATAGGAAGCAATATAGGAAAGTCACTGGTTTTCACCAGGTTAAAGTGCACCGGTCATAACAATGCTGGGAGTGCCTAAGCAAGAAGGAGCAAGCCAGAGATCTTCAACTGGCAAATTGCTGCCATCAAAACTGCCTACCAAATTAGGTAGTCTGTGGTTACGCTAGGAAGCACTTCGTTTCAAAGAGGTGTCTGAAGTGAATTTATGCAGAAAGATGGGTTGTACTGAAAGTTTATTTCTTTCACTGCTCTACAGCCAAAAGCCACATTTGTAGAAGCATGAAAATCTACGTAATAATGCCAGGCAAAAGAATCTGAATTAGCTTTCTCTCTCTCTTTCCATCAAGGCTTCCTTTCAGTCCATTGCAAGGAATAACTATCTTCAGACAAAACAATGCACTCCCTTCAGCTTAAGAAGCTCCCAAATAAATTCTATCAGACATATGCAACCACAGAAGCTTTGTAATCTGTCTGTGCTCTTCCATTAACAACCAGAGCCTTAAGACAAAAACTGTGGTTCTTTCAATTAAATTTTTAAGTGTTTTTGGTAATTGGAGGGCATTTGCCTTTTTTTTTTTTCTTTTTTTAGTGAAAGATTAAAACTATGACTTAATTATGAATCACAATGACATCTTGGAATGACTTTACAGAAAAATAAAGTAGAAAATTCTGTCTCCATGCATACACAATAAAACAAGGAACTTTAAAATGATAAACAAGAGAAGACAGTTGCCAGCTCATTTAGCCTATTTACAGAAACAGCAGCATTCAGAAGGGATTTTATTTTTAAGTCAATAGCTCTAAGGATGAAGCATGCAAAGGCTTAAAGAGACACTGTCAAAAAGATCAAAGGATTCACTAGTGACGGTAATATTTTCAGGAGTCCCCTCTAACTTCAAAGCTACAGACCTTGCACGGATCATGTGTTTTATTCTGCTGATGACTCTGCTCAGCAGTTCAAAGTGGGTTTAATTCTAGCTAACCCACTAGTTTTTTATTTCTGTACAAAGAGTGTGAGTCTAGTAAGAGTGTCTTCGAGATTTATTAGGGTCATACTTTGCCACTTTCCTAGGCTCAGAAGACTTAATATGTTATGATATCATTCATGATAAATATTATCAACACTCTGGAGTGCAGAAGAAACAGCACTATTACCAGTGCCAGTGGCAAGCATCTCTTCTTAGTCTTCTGAAAGACTACTGTCACAACAATAAATCAATAGATAGCTTAGTGTTGTGAAGCAAAAGACATTACATGCAGAGGGAAAAACAGAGGAGGAGGAAGAGAAGGAGAAGATAGCACTGATGCTGTGATTACCATGGCTGAAATTAAGATGAACAGAGAAACAACAAGACAAAGAAGTTTAATATCGCTACTGAAAAATGAAAAAATGGAATGAGACAAAGTGACTTTTTTTAAACTCTTCTATGAATGACTTGAACAGAATAATCAAAGTTACTTGACCATACAGAGGTCAGTTACTCTAGCTGAACAGCAAAAACACTATGAAATTATGCCATTCCAGGGTTCACAGTCCTGAGTCTAATGGAGGAAGAAAGCCAATAGCTAGTATGGCTGTGGGCTAAAGTTGCACTCCAAGAAATTAAACAGTGCTTGTCCCATTTTGAAATTTTATTGGCTTTTAACTTGTATTGAGAATCTTTGGCTCTAATCTTATCCAGACAAGTCAATTTCCCAGCCTCGTCAAGCAAAGGACAAAGGGAACTACAGAAAGCCAAGACATAATCTAGGGTTATTAGCCTCAAACATTTATCAGAGTTTGGCTGGATATTCTCCTCTACGGCTCAAACAATATGTATGGCCCAAGTACTGAAAACTGATACAAAAAAATTCATAGAAAAACATGGATCAAGGGAAATGGTAGCTCATTCCCCTAGTTCAAAGCAGGATCAACCAAATCTACGTTATTCCTGACAGTCATGTATCTAAATTGGTTTTGGAGAGATGCAGATATTTCTCAAATCTCTCCCGCAGCTCGTAACAAAATCAACTATACCTGTTAAGAAAAAAAATATTAAAAAAAAAAAATTGTACTATCTAACTGGAATCTTCTCTTGCTACAATTTAAAGGCCTTATTTCTTGTTCTGCCCATATCAGACATTCAAGGTAACTTACTCCCTCACTCTTTCCTATCTTTTATGTAGTTGAAGACTTACTATGTCTATACTCAACCTTTTCTTCCTTAATCCAAACGCCTAATTCATACCAACTTCTGTTTTATTTTTATCTCTCTGATAATTTTAAGCAGTCTTTGATTGACCCTACTGTATATGAAGGTGCAGTTCCCCAAACAGAAGGGAATAGATATGTTATTCCTGGTGGTTCTGCAGGCCATGTTCAGGTAATGACAAAAAAGGACAAAACCAAGGATAATACTAGCGTCAGAGTTTAATACACTAAGAAAGCAGTTAGAGAGAAGTTTTATTTCTGTGAGAATCAGCAAAACATTTTTAAAACACATGACCTGGTTAAATATACCCATTATGACCATGCAACCATCTCTTGGGCAAAGAAAGACAGGGACAGAGAAGCATCTGGAAAGTTTCCGAGTCTGTGTTAGGAATAAAAATCCTTGAACAGAATGATGCAAAATGCAGTCAGAAAGGAAGGCAGTACTAGGTTTGACTTGAACCTGTGGGGAAGAAGCAGCTGAAAACATTGAGTGTTCGACATAGTTACATGGGCTGGGACTGGTTTATCATTATGAGGGTATAACCAAGAATATTCTATACCCTCTGTGTCATTCCTGATGGGCTTTTAATGATCATTTGGTAGCAGCTGCCCAGAGCACACTTCACACCTCAGGCCACAATAGATAAGGAAAGAGATCCAGGGAGACATTAACACCTCCACACCCAGATGGAGGGGTCCTCCCTGCTAATGGGTCCAGCAGCACTGACACAACAGGCACTTACAATGGCCCACATCATCAAAGGATCCAAAATATCCCAGGACTCACAGAGATAAAACAACCATTGTGAACTCCCTGCCCTGGGGGAGGTGTGGCCTTATGCTGCAGGCCAAACTTCTCCCTGAGCATGTGTGGAAGTAAGACTGTGAATGGACATGTCCAGATTCTCGTAATTGGACAAGGAGAACTTGNCCGTGCTGTTCCTGTCTCAGGGGGACTGGGTTGTATTTTGCCCTTGTGGGTCAAAGCGGTTTTGTTACCTTATGTCATTGTATGTATTGTGATCCTTTTAGTAAAATTGTAGCTCTGACTTGTGGTCTCTCCAAATTGGGTTCATTTCTGCCGCCGGTTTACTTTTCAACCAGCACAGTATTCATGAAGGGATCATTCCCCACTTTTAGGAAAATAAGGGAGAACACAAAAAGAAGAAAATCAGCTTCAGGAAATTGAACTTAAGCAAACTCACTCACACAACATGCACAAAGACACGTCTGTAAGCACACCAGCAGATAGTGCCACGCCTTCATGGAAGAGCAAGCCAACTTTCTAAGCACTTATACCAAAACCAGAGGAGTACTAATGCCTAATCAGAAAAAAGGCTAGAAAACACTTAGTGACTAGCTTTAATTAAAAAAAAAAAAAAGAAAAAGAAAAAGGCAGGTCCAAAGAAGTAGAGATGCAACAATTGAATTTCAATTCCCCCCAGATATGGAATAAAATTTATTTGGAAGTATTTAGCAGATAAGAAGTTGAGTAATACATAGACCTATCAAGAACAAGCTACTTCAAATCTAACAAAACATTGTGACATAGCAGCAGACCCTGTAGCTAGAGAAGCAGCAGAAGGCATCTCACAGACCGACCTAATGAGTGTTTGGAAACTGTTTCTCATGAGAGTCCCATAAATAAAGAAGAGAAATATAACGCTGTAAAAGGAAACAAGTTCTAATAAGCAGATAACACTAAACTTGGAAGAGCTGCAAGCATGCTGAAAGACAGGAAAGAGCACATGGCTAAAGCAATCTTACTGAATTAGAGAAACAGTCTGCAGAAAACCTGAATACAGTTCAGTAAGGGAAACTCTAGACCTTAATAGGAATAGGTAACAGGATAAATACAAAATGGAGAACAACTATTGAGGCAGTAGCACAGTGAAAAGGAGCACTGAGGCTACAGTGGATCATATTCTGACTACTAGTCTATATCACATTAGCAAAATCAGCAAAACCTCATACTTGAATGAATAAACAGCAGCTTGCAAGTCTAGAAATTTACAATGGGATAGGGAAATGTTTTCAAAAGAATGGGATGGTGGGTGCTAGGACAGACACAATCCACAGCACTGTGCACTGAAGTGAGCTTCTGTCTGTTTTCCTGATTTCACTGTCCAGGACTGTTGGCCTGACACTGTTCACTACCAGCACAGGCATGAGTGTAAAGTAAGTATTTATCCCTCCTCCCCACCACTCCCAGAAAAAAAACATCTTTTCCTACATCTCCAAAAAGTTTGGCTTAAAACCTTTTATTCCTTCTAGGCAGAATGACTGCCTGCCAACCATTTTGCAACCAATCATCATAACAGGAAAGATATTTAAGAAGTACCTCCACAAAGACACAGAAAACCAAGGAGGTTATAACCTCTCACAGGACATATCAGTCAAGGTTTTATTTGTGTTTCTAATATATATCTGCTTTGTAACTTTGGAATTTTCCTCCTTTTGCATTTAATTATTTGAGTAATAAAAAATAAATGCGCAACTTGATGTCTTTATGGCAAACAAAGAAAAAAAGAGGCTGAATAGTCAGACAGTATCTTTTCAAAGATTACACGTAATGACAATGAGATTGCTGAAAATCATACATTATTCTATCAGATTTACCACCACAGCAAAAAGCTTTAGATTAATTAATGCTGCAATATATATGGAAAATGACTAAGTCAATTAATCTCATTCATCTATAAATGGAACAGTAGAGAGGGGAATTTTTGAAGAACTTCATTAAGAATTACCAAGGTTCTCCTGACAATGATAATCAGTATAAAGAATAAGTAAAGTATATTAAAGTAGTAACATATTCCTGGCACAAGTTCAGACTTGGAAGAATACACAAATCAATACAGAATAAAATATGCTAGTGCTATTCTACTGCTTATGGCTAGGTGACTGCACATCATAAATTTACATCCCTTGCTCATCTTAGCTGGCTGCAGCAGAGAGACCAGGAAAGACCATCTTTAGGAACAGCAAAGGCACCACCACACTGGCAAAAGGTACTGAAAGAAATTGTAGATCAGGATGAAGTAAATAGGAGACTCTAAATTCAAGTACCCTGAAAACATTTCTTATGCACAGAGACCCAATCAACAAATATTGGTATGAAGTCAAGTACCTTATTGGCTCCTACTAAGACTTAGGCACTAAGATAACTTTGCAAGTTTGTGCCTAATAAATACTGAAATGCAGCAGAAACAACTTTTTTTACATGAAATCAGAAGCTAAATAAAAATCAAAATACTTAAAAAAATAATCAACACAGAACAACATTTTTTCATATTACAATTGCAGAATTTACAATATTTAGGCTAAGGAGTTTAGGATCACCTAGCCTATAACATAGTACAATGTCTCAAGCATGGAGAAAAGAAAATTGACTTTTATCCTTCTCAGTTTTCTAGATACCTATGACCGCATATAGCATTCTGCAATCTAATACACATTCACACATATACCTGCATATATCTTACAATGAATAAAAATGGGAATGAATCTGAATTTCTTTCCCATTTCTCTGCAATTTTGTTTCTTAGTGACTAAAGAAATGAAAGATCTGGCTTTGAAGCTCTTTAAAGGAATCTCTTACTATTTGTTCTGCAGCAATTAAAAAGGGCTTTGACATTTTCTATATTTAAAACATAAAACATTGCCTTCATTCCCTCCCATAGGTTTTCCACTCAAAATTTGACTCATGTACTGATTACGAAAACAAGAATTTTTAAAATTACAAAGAAATGTTTGATCAGACATTTGAGCCCCTCCCATGCAGTTGTCTCATATCACACAGCATAAGAAGAAAGCAATCTAATCACTGCTGTGAGAAACAGTATCTTAATAAAACAGATTTTCAAAATTGTGTTTTCTTGCTTTTTAGTCGCTGCAGTATGCAAATCGTTGCAGCGTAACACACATTTGGACATTTATTTTCTAAAGTTTTCATCCCCTTGTTTCCTTGGCATCATTGCCAAATACGCTTAAAGCAATTTCTTGACAGGAAATAAACCACTTATTAAATCTGTAAAAGGTGGCAAATTCAACTTCATCTTGCACACCATGTCTTTTGTAATTTTACCAAAACACAGCTGAGAGAATATGAGGCTACCTATAAAGCAGTGCACGGGTATGCAGTGCAAACGATCACGCAATGTTCTGTTTCTTAGAAACAACAGTGAATTCAGTAAAAATAGGTCCCATAGTTACTTCTGGTTCACCTTTACATGGGATTTGAAGTTCTCTTGTCCTAGGCTTTAGGTTCCACACTAGAAGAATATAATTACAATAAAAGCAGACGTCTCCCTTTGGTTTGATACAGCAACAAGTATTAAAACAATTTATTAAAATAGAAAAATTGAACTGTAACATTTGGAGAAGAGGAAAGTGCATCTTGTAGGAGGCTCCCACTAACCAACCAGTTTCTTCTTATTTTTACTTCCTGATCAAGTTTCCATTTGTTGGTCAACACAGGACCTACCAAGAAGACAGACACCTTTGAGAACAAGAATCTGCATGCCCATCTGAACCAGGTGTAAATGGAAGACAACTGTTGATTTCCATAGATTCTGGATAACCCATCTATCCCCTAAAACCCTAATTATTATCACTAAAATCTAAATCCAGAGTATGCTGTTATTAAGCAACTCTGCAGTGGAGTTGCTGTATCAGTTATTAGTTGCTGTATCCATCCTTGGCAGTCACATAGACAGGCTCCCAGTGTTCAAACATCCCTCTTCCAGTTCTTTATCAGCACAACCACTGTTACCACAGGCAACACCATCATGTCCTAACAGTGATTTAAGTGCCATACCACAAACCTGAGGGAGAAGAGAAGTGCACCGAGCTTCATCTTGCACTTTCTCCATGCACATGGGTGGCAGAGGTAACACAGCTGTTAAGCTTTTGTTCTTATGCAAAAATGAGACGTAGCACTGGGTTGTCTGAGCAGAGAACAGTGTCTTTCTAAAGAAAAGCCACTGGACTCGAGCTGGCCCACAGACTCCTTTTGGAAGGTACAAAGCGAAGCCAGTCAGTAACCATTCTAAAAGTCTTGAACTAATAAACAAACAAAACCCATCAAGTGTATTTCCCACTTTGGTACTGGAAATCGACTCAGCCAGCACTCTGTTTTGTAAAGATTATGTACTATTCCTGGATGGTTTTCAAAGAGATAGTAAAAATACAGAACATATAAACACTGACCTTGTTTCTTTTAGCCCTTCTTTCTGAATGACTTCCAATATTTGTTTTGCAGTCATTGGTGAGTTGGGGTACTTTTCCAATGCCTGGAAAGAAATAAAAAACGTGTAGGTGAAAAGACCCAGCTGTTCTATGAATCTGAAAAGTTATATGATCATGCAGTTTTTATGCAGTCATTTTTCAAAGGCAGGGAATTTTAGTGTTGAGACTGGAGTCCTCTGTTTGTTGGAAAGCCAGATACAACCCAGGAAACTGCAGCAAGAAAAAGATTTACTTGCTGCTTTTGTACATCATCTGTCACATCTGCCTGGGAAAAATTCTTACCAAGTTCCAAATAAGAGAGTTGAAATACGCAACTAATTTTATGACACAGCAACAGATTTTCTTTTAGGCACAAGGAGGAAAAAAACCCAAACCACAAGAGCCAAAAAGGAAAAAAAAAAAAAAAAAGACTAGGTCTTTCTTCGATTTTTATTACTTTAGAACTATCTGAGGTCATTTGAATATTCTACACATAGGTTTTGCCATGATCCTCAAAAACAAAATGGGCCTTCCATTTGTAGAGCAGGAGCTTCCGTGAGAATTGACACAGTGAGGTTTCATTTTAAAAGGCTTTTTGTTTCTAAAAACAATGAAAAATGAAGCAGTCAGAACAGTCACAGCACATAAGATGCTACATGACAGAGTGCAGTATATTTTTCCAGTTCAGCTCAGTTTTCCACTCCTTTGCCTTTTCCAATTGAGCCCAAAGTAACTCACTCCTCTTTACAGATAGAACCATCTTGTACAGATTTTTCTGATTTTCCACTTCATTTTTGTCCCCATCAGTTTTATGCTGTTAAACAAACAGGCACTCTTTTGCTCATGCAAAGTACCAGACTGACAGCCCTGGAAAATGAAACCTTTCAATCAGCAGAAAAAGGTGCAGCACAGGCCATGGCAATCAAGCTTCCCAGAGCATCTTGACAACGTATCTCAGCCAGAAGTTGCATTTCTACCCCATGTAAATATGAAATCAATTTGGTCTGATTCATATGATCCCGAGCTTTTCTCTAGTAGCTACCAAATGATGGCAATTGTGAAAGTAGCTACTACTACATGGATACCTGCTCACTAGAGAGCTACAACTACAGACACCACCACATCATGCAAGTCAAACTGTGAAGGGTGCTAGCCAGGGCTGTAATTCAAGCAGCTCACCTAAAGCCAAAGCCTCCCTACTCACTACAACTTGACCAGCTTGGCCCTCCACTGTCAGTCCACAGTTCTCATTTACTGCCTGTTCTCTTTTGCAGCCAAAACACAGTTTACCAAATCCTTCAGTTCTTTGTTAGAGATGAACTTTGTATCCTTTATCTTTCAGTTCCACAAAGGAAAATGTAGAAGTGGGGGCTGCACTAGAAAGGTCTGGGAGCTGAACTGAGCTTATCTTGTGTACATCAATTGGCAAGATTCAAAAGAGACCCATCAGGAAAGAAAAACCCAAAGGTGATTTGAAAGGAGAAAGAAGAGAGGGTAGGAAAGAGTAAGAGCATAGCAATGAGTAAGGATGGAAGGAACTGCACACAGAGCTGGGGAAAAGGCCATTGCACAGCAAGGGAAGAGAAATGATATGATTTATTAGTGACACAACCACAATGACACATTGGAAAAATGACAATGTGTATAAAGATTAAGACTAGGATAAGAAAAGATTAATGGTGTGAAGAAACAAAAATGGAAACTTTAACCTTCAGAAAGAAGACAAAGAAAAAGGACAAGGTAAAACGAGAGTATACCAAAATAAAGGAAAAAGAGAACTAAACTGGGAACATTCCAGAGGGCAAACTGGAAAGGACAAAAGAGGATACTACACTGTACTGGACACGGCTATGAAGGAAACTGTGTGCACTTGAAAGTGGGGTTACTCACTGTGGAGGATTCCCTGTTTCTCTTCCTGAGTACAGGCCCCTCAGCACACCTGGGCAGCTCCTCCCTGCAATTGAGAAAATTTGGGTAGCCCTGTCCCCTTCTCTACGACATTACATCCTACTCTATAAAGTCAGTAAAAGTGCCAAATATTACCATGAGAGTCCGACAGTAATGGGAAGGAAACAATAAAGCTATGCAAACATCAGAAGTCACCCTGTCCTGGACAATGGGAGAAGGGAGAGCAGTTTGTGCTGAGGAAGCTGCACTGGATTGGTTGTGGAAACAACAGACAGACATATGGACACAGAAGATGTTTCACCAAAAAACAATGAAACCAACAAGTAGGATGCATAACACCACTACAGAAAGTTTAATGAAACCCACAGGGCAGATTGCAAATATCACAGTATGAAGTGAAAACAGTCAAGGTATAATGACAAACTGAAATGCAGAGTATGTTAGACAGGCTGAAAGTGCTGGAGTAAACAATTGCCCATTGTGTGGACTTGCTTTACACCAGACACGTAGCGTGGGCTGCAGCTCATATACTCCATGAATTTAATTCTGTTCACCTAACCCTTTAAACACTTATTTGAAGAACTGTTCATACCCTAACTGAAAACCATTAATTCTCCAATTCAAACATTGCTTAAGTTGAAAATCCTGTTATTGTGTACATGATTATGTTTTATCAGAATGAAGATTACTTTAGCAGAAAACCTTAGTAACGACGGGGGTTATTTCTGCCCCTCCCACCATATTGTTCATCCTCGTTGTTGTTCCCTTCCCCCGGTTTCAAACTAATCATTTATTGCAGTAAGAAAATAAAAATAATTACTTGTAAAAATATTTCAACGATAATATAATTTTCCTCCCTCAGTTAAGGAAAACAGCATCAGAGTACAATCTAAGATTCTGTGAGCTAATGAATACACTGAACTGATAATTACAATAGTGTCTCTTGTCTCTGTATCTCACCACTAACACTGCTAAAAGCCTGCAATCCCTTTTGCATTTCTAAGACTTTCAAAAATAATATTAGAAATTCAAACCGAATAACCAGCTGTGCCGTAAGGCAAATAACATACTAAAATGCAGTAGCATAGTTAAGTCATAGGCTTCTTGGTCAGAAAAAGTAATGCACGTCAGGGGAGGAAGCCCTAATCTGTTTTAAATATCTTTCTCCTTCCTCCCACTCTATCCACCAACACTCACATCATATATGGGCAGTGACTAATAATGTTGAAATTAAAGCATGCCTAAGTACTGTCATGAAGAATATGACTGTTTCAATATATTTTGGTAAGGGCAATGACAGAAGAATGTTTGCACTGACTACAACCTCTATCACAGAGGATCAAATATGCTCTATTTATTCCTGCCATTCAGCCACAGCCTTAAAAAGGGACAGCCGCTAAATAACTGGGACAAATAATGTGATACTCATCAGGACGATCAGAAAGAGAACAGAGGTAGTCATTCCACAGAACACATTCTTGGTGTTCATTCAAACCTGGGTTAATGGCTCAAAGAGATCCTACTAAGCACAGTGGACATCAAACCTCCCAGCAAATGGCAGCAGCCTGACAAATTGTTGTGTTTGTGTCACCTACAAGTATCAACTCACAACTTCAGAGATACTAAATAATCACACAGATGCCACAGACACATGTATTCCCAGTTTCATTGGAAAAGTCAT
>WEIV01007147.1:879-28379 GCA_013390005.1 Calyptomena viridis
CTATAAGATAGAAGGACAAGACCCATGGTAATATGTAAGATATAGGGGCACGCTGGAATTCATCTAGTGTGCTGTTCAGATTTCTAATTTGTTCTTTTTTTCTTTCACAACATCAAGTTTGCTTTTTTTGATCTCAGGTTAGCATTGAGCTTATATTTTCAGTTACCTATTTTAATCCCAAATTCTCGGTTATATTCGGTTGTAATCATCTTAGAGTTTATCATTTTCTCTTAGGTTTTTTCACAGTTATGAACATTACTTTGCAAGTACATGTGTTGAATTTTTTTGCCATTTTGCTAACTGGTCACCTACTATTTGGAGCTTTTATGCAGCTTTTCTGAGTCAGCCTTTTTCTTCATTTCCCTGAAAACTAGGTAGTATCAATTGAAAACTTCATCACCTGTCTTATCATATACAAAAAAGGCCAATAAAGATACTTGTGATATTCCATTGATAGTAGCCATCCTATACTATACAATAGTCTCCTTTTTTCTTACCTATTCCTCTTGTTGATTTATCCTCTTGCTTTCTATGATATGCTAGATGTGTATCTTTAAGAGCCTTTGGTGATAGGTCTTACCAAATTGTTTTTGGGGTACAGGTGGACTGTATCAATTAAGTATCTTTTCTGGGTGCCACCAACTCAAAAAATACCAACAGATTTCTGAGGTATGACTTCCCTTTAGAGAGACAGGGTTGTCTTTTCAGTTTACTTCGTTCAAAGTTAAAACAGTCTGTAAGTATATCACGTTAACAATATATGCCAAGTGTTGTACATCATCCTTCTGTTCACCAGGAACAAAGAAGAGGGCATCCAGGGCCTGATATTGATGTTGATTATGATCTGAGGAATCTTAGAGAGGCAACTGTTTCTTTCCTGAGTTTAAAGATCTTTTATTACAGTTCATGTGAATATAACAGACAATTTATTTCTCCCCAGCTACTGTTGTGATTTTGGTTATTTCTTCTTACACTGTCACAGCTCTTAGATACTAAGGCCTGTTGTGTAACACTGGAAAGCACACTGACAGAAGTATTCCAAGTTCATTTGATATGCAATGCAACACTAAAGCTGGAGCTTGTAGAAAATGCATACTGAATCCTATAGTCCTTTGAAAACTTAGTGAGTACTTGCAAGGAAAATACTCCTCCTGAGTGCAATGCTGGTACCAACTTATACTGATATCTGATATACTCTGTTGAATTCTGAGTGGTATTTTTATTAGTATTATCTTTTATTTATATACAGTAAAGGTATAGTGTACCTGTGGTACTGTTTATAATGTTTCAGCTTTTGATAAAATTTGTTTTTTTTCCTAGCTTGAAATCTTGACAAATTTAGCAAATGAAGCCAACATATCAACGCTGCTTAGAGAATTTCAGGTTTGTGCAGAAGTTTTTTGTTTTTATATGAAATGCTCTCTTTTGCCATTATTGGATGTTTCTTCTAGATTCTTAGGTTTAAATTTTTCAAGTTAAAGGCTTTTGTAGGATAAAATGTTCTCAAAATGGAAATGAAATGATCTTACATAATGATGGATAATGGAGGGGTTTCAGTGTTTTGTTTCTCACTTTCCTTCCAGCTTCCAAAACAAACAAACAAACAAAAACAACCCCAAAAAGTTGGGAGAAAAATTCAAGCATTCTGTATTCTTTAAAATGAATTCTATCAAGTTGACTGACACTGTAAGTCACTATAAGATACAGTCTTAATTTTAGCAGTATTTGGCCATTAGCATTTGTTGCCAAACCTCATTTCCATAAGTCATTTGATGAAATAGTGCTGTCTCCAATATCTTTATGTATCAGCAAGATGTTCTGCCTGTATTGTGAAACAGTGTCTGTCCTTCTTTCTTTCCTCTTTGCTTATCACATCTATTTTCATTGCTTCAGTTCTCTGGCTGGATTTCTCTGAAAGGTACTGGTTCTCAGGCAGGTAGGTTGTTCAAAGTTTCACAGGTGCTCCTAGTTAAATGAACTGAAACCTCTCTGAAGAGAGAGTTCATCAGCTCCTCCAACCTTGCACACTAACTAATTGCTGTCTATAGGTAATTGCCCCCACCCTGAGCTTCCTTGAAATAAGAGGTTGCATGACCATGGGTGACCAGAGCTGGCAAGGAAATGTCTTCCAAAAGTGACAATGAAGTGGAAAAAGTATAACAACTAATGTGCAATATAGCTTTCTAGGCTGATTTTGATATGAGGATAATATGGTAAATCTTTGTTTGACAAGAGTTATGTGTTCACTGATGAAAATCCTGTTTCCCTAGACTTACGTGAAAAGCCAAGACAAACAGTTTGCTGCAGCTACAATTCAGGCTATAGGCAGATGTGCAACTAACATCACCGAAGTGACTGACACGTGCCTTAACGGCCTCGTGTGTTTGCTGTCCAACAGGGATGGTAAGCTAAATGTTCTGGTTGTTTTCTGAGTACCTAATGGCATGAAACTTTTTCTTAATGAGAACCACACAGAGCAGATCACATTAAAAAGCATGAGAGTTGACTTCTATAAGAATTTATATGACTGAATAAAGTAGTGCTTCTACACTTCTAAAGGCTCTCATATTCACTGGGTACATATTTCCTCTTTTGTTAGCGAAACTAATTCCTTGTGGCCTGCAGTGACATCTTAACCTGCTTTTTCTTAAAATGCTGTAATTATTAAAGTGTGCTGTTTTGATTATCATAGACAGAAGTAGTTTTACTGTTACATGTTTCTCTGCATCAAAGCAGTTAGCCTGTAGAGGGTGCTGAAAGCTTGGAATTTTTTTTTAGTGCCTCAATGCCTAACTTGAAAAAAAAATATTAAATAGTTTTAAGGTAAGTGACTCCAAATGTGGGTTGATTTTGTAATCTAGCCTTCTGTTATTTTAGATAGTGAAAAGGAGTTGCAAGTCACTAAGAAACACAAGAAGAAGCAGATAAAGTCAGTAAGGATGTAGCAGCACTATAAATCAATACTCGATAATGTTGTGTATTCTTACTAGTTACCAATGAATATTGCAGATAAGAAGTCAAGAGGAGAATTGGAAGACCATTATATAATGTACAGTCTACATTAATATAGTTAAATATTGGAAATAGAATTAGAAATGTATGGTTTAAAAATAATGCCAGGAAGGAAGAAAAGTGTGATTTTGATGTGCCTTGCAGTAATTAGAATTGTTCAGAGAACATAGGTGAGATCTTCTCTAAGCTTTGAAAAGCAGCATTAATGCCTCTCTGTATTTACTGGATATAGTTTTATGGTAATAATAAGAAGGCCTTTATTAGGGACATCACTTTGGCAGCAGATAGTCATCCTGTGACCCACTAATACATTTGAAGCTTTCTCTTATTTGGTTTATGAACAGTCCGTCCTCAGTCGCAACCACCTCACCTTGTTATCAGAAATTCCCGAGAGGTGTATAGCTTTGTAGTTTTAATATATGTAACTTAAATTTCCTACTGCTCTAGACCTTATTTATGTTTAAGCTTTTTTGATTATCAACTGTGTTTTAAATATATTTCCATATTGTGTTACAAGGCCGTGTCTGCATGGTGTGTTTTTATGTATTACATTCAGCAGGGACAATAGTAAAAATACAAGATTCAAAGCTTGTTCTTGATTCTGCTTAATTCTACTAGCAATCTTCCTCTAAGTGAGGAATGTACAAAGCCCGCATGTACAAATCCCCATTTTTCTTCTGTTTGAAATGAAGTAATAAAACTATTACTTCAGAATACTGAGTTTGTTACTTGATCTTTCTTTCTGTTTTCTTGCTTTGTTTTTCTTTCTGCTAAGAAGGAACCAAAATAAGAGGAAAAGGGTTTGTTTTCTTTTATCATAATCCATTTAATATTTTCTTCAGAGTAATTATATACACACGCATATGCATGTATATGAAGGTCTGTCTCAACAAGATTAGTTTTCTTGTCTTTTTCTAAGTAGTTGTCTAGTAAATAAAATTATCTTCTTGCGCTTACTCTTCTGAAAGACTGCAAAGGATATATTGAGGATCTTTTAAACCTGGCAGCTGGCAAATTGCTTTACCATAGCTGCAGTGTCTTTATTCCTTCTTTCAGGGAATGAATAGAATGGCATAATTTACGTGGTACCTTTCCCCAGGTGGCAGGAAATTACCAGTAGTCACAGCTTACTGAACATAAGAATTTTGGCATGGTAAGAGAATAAAAAAGAGATTTAGCATGTGTAGGAGAATAAATTTAAGGGTCTTAGTTGATCTTGCTTTCCCTCAACTTTCAGGCTTAAAGTGTGGAAGCAATCTGTTTGCTGCGCTACTTCTTTCATGATCATTTGAAACCTAAAAGTAGTTTTGCTGCTTTGTATAGTATGAAGCACAGGCTGGTAAGTCCAGCAGGTTCTTAGGTCAATGAATGCTGAATCAGAGTGGTGACCAGACTAATTCTACCAAACCAAAATAAAATTCTGAAGAACGCGCTTGTGGCAAAACTGCCTTCTAATTCTATGCTCTTGTTCTGGGAAGGTCTTAACTGTAGATTTAATTATTCTGGAACTTGGGAACTGAGAAGCAGAGTGTAGTTCCAGACACAAGGCCCCAGGGAAGTCAAGAACTGCTCTTGACATTTTCTTTGCATACATATGAGTGACTTACTTAAACTCTGATTTCTCTTACTCCGGAAAGCTGTGGGCTGTGGGGGAAAAAAAACAAAAAACAAAACTGAAAATATTTGAATGCAGAAGCAGAACAGAAACTAGAAAGCTCAATGATGAGATATTTAAAAAGCTCTGTGAAGAGTTATCCCAGCTGGACTTGACTGATTCCTGAAGAAACTGTTCTTTGTGAGGAGGCCATGTTGAGGGCTGAGAATTATTTTCCTTCCTCATCACTGAAGGAAGTACAAAAAGAAAACTTACTTTGATTCTTCAATGTGACATTTGGCATTTGACTATTGCGTTTTCCTTAAGCAGTTGCGTTGGTAATTTAGCTGACCACTTACCCCACTGTGACATAAAAGTAGTTCTAGATGTAAGTGACAGATGGGATTATAGGGAATCTCTTTTATCTGTCTTTACTGCATATACTAGAAATCCTGCAGGTTTTTCTTACATGGGTGACTTTGTTTCTGTTGAAAGTTGCAGGTCGAATGTAAACACAATTGTAGGATGTGTAGCTAGAACATTTTTTTCCCTACAAATCTATACAAAACTGGGCAATCACTGAATTGTTAATACATCAGGTAACTACTACGTATCTGTTGTAATTATTGGTAGAATAACATAAAAGGATCTTGTTATAGCATTCAGTGTAAACGAGGTTCCTGAGTTTTGTTATTTATGTTATAAGGATGGAAAAGTTAACCAGGTAAAAGCTTAAACTTTGGGCATTTCTGAAAGGCAGAAACTTAAGTTTTTCTGGATATGTAGCTCTAGTAGTTTCCTTTTAACATTGTTTTTAACCATTTGCATACCCTTCTAGTAACCCACATAATCATAGAATGGTTTGGGTACAGAAGGGACCTTTTAAGACCGTGTAGTCCAACTCCCCTGCCATGGGGAGGACACCTTCCATTAGACCTGATGACTCAGAGCTCTGTTTAGCCTGACCTTGAATGTTTCCAGGGATGGGGCATCACCACTGGTCTGGGCAACCTGTTCCAGTGTTTCACCACCCTCGTTGTAAAAAATTTGTTCCTTATATCTAATCTAAATCAACTTGGTTTAGTTTAAGACCATTACACCTTGTCCTGTCACAACAGCTAAAAAGTCTGTCCCATCTTCCTTGTAGGCTGCCTCTAAGTATGGAAAGGCCACTGTAAGATTTCCCAAGAGCCTTTTCTTCTTCAAGTTGAACAACCTCAACTCTCTCACCCTGTCCTCATTGAAGAGGTACTCCAGCCCTCTGATCATTCTTGTGGTCTCCTCTTGACCCATTCCAACAGCTCCATGTTTTCCTTATGTGGAGGACTCTCATGCTGGATGCAGCACTCCAGGTGGGGTCTTACCATAGCAGAGTAGAGGGTCAGAATCCCCTCCCTCGACCTGCTGGCCACGGTGCTTTTGATGCAGCCTGGGATACAAATGGCTTTCTGGGCTTTGAGTGCACATTGCTGGGTCATGTCCAGTCTCTCATCCACCAGCACTTCAAGTCCCTCTTGGCAGGTCTGCTCTCAGTTACTTCATCCCCCAGCCTGGACTGATGCTAAGGTTTGAACCTACCAAGGTGCAGCACTTTGCACTTGGCTTTCTTTAACCTCATAAGATTCACATGAGTTTTCCATGGGCCCACTCCTAGAGCTTGTCCAGGTCCCTCTGAATGACTTCCCATCCCTAAAGCGTGTCAGCCACACTACTGAGCTTGGTGTTGTCTGAAAATCTAGAGAGTGTGCATTGAATCTCTTGTACGGCCTTGCTATGAGATTCAGTTGACATTTTCCTTCCAAAAACAGTTGATGCAGTTTTTCCGCTTTTAGAAATAGTGATTATACAAATTACAGACTATGGGTAAATTAGTCTTCACTTGTATGTTTCAGTTTCTGCAAGGACTGGTTAATGTAAGTGGAAGAAGATTTGACTAAACATCGCGGATTTCAAATGTTGTATTTCAGAATGTAGCATTTGAATATTCTCTGGTAATACACTCAATGCTAAGGTCATTTTCTGAGGTTCCGTTATAATGCAGACAAATTCTCAATTATGGAAAAATTATGGAAAGTTTGGTTCTGACAATTTGCTCTTTGCTATGTTGTTAATTCTTTGTTTACGTTACTATTTGGCAAAATGGAACAGTGTGTGACTGAGTATATTTTAGGTTTTTGAGGATTTGTCCTGCTCCAGAGATTGTCCTACTCAGAGTAGTCATTTCTGCATTGCTTCAAAATTGTTTGAAGAAGACTAGCAGTGAACATTTTACTAGCATTTTTACTGTGACTTGTGAAAACTGAAGTTACTGATACCTCTTCTAGTCTCTTGTATTGATAAAGGCATTCCTGATCAGATTTTCTGTGATTTTTAGTCTTTTAATTTAGTCTTTTAATTTGATTTACTTTTTATGACCCTTTAGATATGATATACACTGTTTTGAAATTCTTGTGTTTATTTATAATTGCCTTCTGTGCATTTGATGGATTTGATAATTCTAGTAGAGTTACATTTTAAAATTTTCTTATTGCTCATTCAAAATGCCAATTTTGTCTCCACTTTTAGTGTTTTGTTGGAGTTTGTAAATTATTGTCTTTTATTTCCTACTCATTTTTGGAATTCTTCATGTGCACAAAGCAACCCTCAAAGAGCCTCTCTGCTTTTTCTGGGCTATGGCAGTCCTTGTTCTAGTACAACTTATTCTAATACAAATTCGTTTTGATTTTGTTGGTACTTTCTTTCCTGGTATCTAGGCTAAAAGAACCATACTAGTTTGTTTGTTTACAATTCTTGTTTATTTTCTTTAAACTTGCTCCACAGACTGCATTAAAATAGTGCCTATGGTGACGTTTCATCTACTGCAGTTCATTTTATAATCAGTTCTACATTGTCAACAAGTGTTCTTAATAATGCCTTCGTGTCCACTCAATTGTTTGGGTTCAGTTTTATTTTTCTTAGCCATTCAGTATATCACAAAACACTCAATGATAAAGGTTGTCATTACCATGTTCCCCACTATAAATATTCCAGATTGTAATTTTCAAGTTACAGGAATTGTCTTCTTATTTTAGTATCTGGCAAAACACAATTTAAATTAAATTCATCTGTAGGATTATGTAAGACCTTGAGATATGTGAAGTAGACATGTTAACCTTGCTTCACGAAATTAGTGTAGAAAAATGACGGATGTCATATCAAATAAAGGATGACACAAAAGCTGCAAGCTCAGATTTAAGCATTTCAGAGGCTTATGGCATAATGATGCATACCCAGAGCTTTTGAAAAGCCTTTCTCCATGAAGATGTTCACTTTCTCAAAAAAAACCCACTAAACAAACAACCCCCAAAATTTAGACATCTCTTCCCCATGCTGTTCTGTTGAAACTCAAGGGTGCTTGATTGCTGAATGAATGGTCCATGTGTCAGATTAACTCTTGAAATGTAGGAATACCTCTATTTAACAGATCATTGTTAGGCTTCTTCATCTTTCCTTATAGCATGAGTTAACAGTAGTTAAGCACTCCAGTGCAGGACTTTGGCATGAATCTTACAACAGCTTGCTATTTAGAAGCTTCATTTGAATGTATGAGAGATTAGGTTGTAGACCTGAGAAGGGCTGTTTAGAGGGTGAAAAAGTGTAAAGAAAATGTTTAGTTATTTCTCTAGCCTATGAATGAGCTGTAACTTTTAATGTTGAAAATGTCTTTGAAAATTCAACAAGTTTGTATATTTTTAATGCAGACTGCAAATTACTTGTCAATATGCATAATTGTAATGAAAACCAGGTGATTTTTTTCATGCTGTTCCTACATTTGAAAAGGAAAAATACAATGTGCAGCTTTACTAAAAGGCAGTTTCATAAAAAGTAAGTAGTAGGATGGTACTTTTACATTTAGAATGTTTCTCTGTCCTCTTTTTGCTGCTTATAACTTGATTCAGGAAGCTGAATTTGTATTACTTAGAACAGTTACCAAGGAAATAGAATTCAGTTCTGCAAAGCATATTTCGAAAGCCTTTACATCTTTTACAGTCAATTATTTATGGCTTTTTCTTTTGCATAAATGCTTTTAAAATTAATAGTTCATTTTGTCTACAGAAATCGTAGTTGCTGAAAGTGTTGTTGTCATTAAGAAACTGCTGCAAACCCAGCCAGCACACCATGGTGAAATTATAAAGCATATGGCCAAACTCTTGGATAACATTACAGTGAGTATTTGTTCACACTGTCTTATTTTCCTTGTTGACTGATAGCGAAATTTTTGTCTCCTTTGAATTTGTGCCACAAATGGAAATAGTTATATAAGAGAAATACAACATAATTCTTTATTTTTTACATAAACTGTAATTTTTCATGATCTTAAAGAAAAGGAAAAAGATAGAAATCAGATGACATCAATTTGTGTCTTATATCTGGGAAGTTATTTTGAAAGAGATCCCTGGAAATGTTGAGTATTGCCAGTACTGCTACACCAAAATGAATAGCAGGTTTAGAATGTGCAGTGGGTAAATTGTAATGAAAGTAAGGACAAAGCAGTAGTTAACTTGAGGATTATCAGCCAGTTCTGTTAGTGATCTGGAGTGGAGTTTAAAAAAATTTATTTTAAACATTTTCCCCAAATACCTTTCAATGATATATCAGACATGCTGCTGTAAATGTGTTGCAGTATGCCTTGAAGTTGCATTTTTATCTTCTGGGTATTTGAGATTCTGTGGTATTGAACACTAAAATTTGCATTTTTCACTATTACCTGTCTTTAGATTTAATTGAAATTTAGTTATGCAAATATCTAGTGGTCTATCCTAAATTATAGTGCAGGGTAGATGACTGTTACCTACCTTTTACGTCATAAACCAAGGGTGACAAATTTTTATCTGTCAATAATTATTTTTCTATTGAGGCTGTAAGTAGGACTGTTTAGTTACATAAAATTACGCGTTTATTGATGTGTAACTGATGTGAAACTGTTGGGGCAGTTTCTAAATCAGCGAGTCGTAATTTTTCAATAGTTGAATTTGGCAATGTTTGAAATATTAAAAGAAAAAGGAAATGCGGTATTCTTGGTTTGTGTTACTGACAAATCAGATAAATCTTTGGTTGCTAAGGGTGGTGATCAAACTTAGTAACTGATATAAAGAAAATAAATTCTAGTAAATTGCTCGTGTCAAAAGAGGGTATAAGATAATGCTGCTAGTTACGTATCAAAGTAAGTATTACCTGTTTTAGAAGTCACCTGTGTTTTCAGCATATTTGTGAAATATCTTGATTGATTATTACAGTCTCTTATATAGTATAAAATCTTACTGTACACGTTTTCACCAAATGTGTTGGTCATTTTATTTTCACATATTGTACAGGCGATAATAGTTATTTTCTAAATATTCTGTTTAACACTTAAGAGTCTTGTAGCTCTATTATACAATTAACACAGAAAATATTTTTTGAAAAGAAAATCCTTTTTTAAGTTGAATAAGGGGGTGGGAAAGACATGCTGTACTTGAACTACTTTGATGTTCTCAGGCTTTTCAGTATGAGGTTGTACAGAATATCAGAAAATGGTGAGCAGTAGGAGAACAGTGTGTGGAAGAGAGCAGTCATAGGAATAAATTAAAAATCAAAATCTGATTCTGAATCGTGCTTCAAAGCAGTGATAGTGATGCTGTAGGCTCTCCAAGGTGATTGTTTTATATTTACTAATTTCAAGATACATATCTTTCTTAGTATGCTTAAGACTTTGAATTAAAGAATATTTTGGAAGAAGTTCATATTTGTAGTTCGAGTGCCATATCATTTTTCTGAAATAAGCTGCCCCTGTTATGTCTGATAATAAATGTATTCTTCCACAGAATGGTTTGGGCTGAGAGATTCCTGTAAAGGTCATCTAGTCCAAACCCTAACACCTTACTTCTGTAGAGGATAAGCATATATATTTGGGAAGGAGTATGTAATTACCGAGGATGTGAGTTTGAAATGTCAACATTTAATAAAGTATTACTGGAGTTCCTGAGGTCTGCACTTGTACTTTAAACATTGATCTTGGTGAAAGTGGTTGTGAATTGACCTAACACAGTTGCCTTGAGTTTTGTCTGCTATCAGACAGAGACACGAATCAGGGATTCCTGACCATTACTACATTGACATACAATGTATACATACGTAACACACTTGTATACACATTTACTTTGCACAGAGTTTTTTGGTGGTTGGGGGTTTTTTTGTTTGGGGGGAGGGTGGTTGTTTTGTTTTGGTGAGTTTTTTGGGTTTTTTTTCCCCTGACCTCTTCTGTTGGTTAAAGTATTAGGATTGAAACTTAAGGGACCTACCCTATAGCTCTATGCGGGAGTATACCACTGTCTTTAAAGGAATCTTGCATTTGCATGTAGGAGAAGCAGTCAAGTGATAAAGTCTTAAACGAACTTGAAAGAAATGAGAGTGGGAGAATGTGACCAAAGAGATTCTTCGTTGCTTTTTTAGAGGCAAAATTAATTTAATGCTGTGTAATACACAGCTGAAAGCATGAACAGAGTCAAATACTATTAAATCAAAAAGCACTTAAGGAAAAAATAAACTTTTTGATTTTTCTGTCATTATTTAGCTTAGGTAAATGGTAAACAGTTGGTAAAATAAAATTGGTGTAAACTCAGTGGAATACATTTTTAGGTTAGTGCCTGATTTTTTCTTATCGATACTGTGCTAAATTTTACTTGTGTTAGGCTGAGATTGTGATTGGCAATGTCAAGGTGGCTAGAAGTCTTTAATAGCAATGTTTCTTTCGGATCATTTACTATCCTGGTGTTCCCATCTTTATCTTCTTCATCTACCCAAGTGCAGTGCATTGACCCTGGCTGGATGCCAGGTACCCACCAAAGGCACTCTATCACTCCCCTCTGCAAATGGACAGGGGAGAGAAAATACGACTCTGGGATATTGACTTACCAGTCAGCATCGCAGGCAATACAGACTCAAAGTGGGGATATTAATTAAATTTATTACTAACAGAATCAGAGTTTGAGAATGAGAAGTAAAATAAATCTTAAGAACACTTTCACCCCACCCCCCTCCTTCCAAAGTTTTGCCTTTTACCCCACAGTGGTGCAGGGAGATGGGAATGGGGGTTATGGTCAGTTGTGGTTTCTGCCACTGCTTAGAGGATCTTTCCCCTGCTTCCCGGGGGGATCCCTCCCACGGGAGACAGTCCTTTGCAAACTTCTTCAGCCTGAGTCCCTCCCACGGGAGACAGTCCTCCACAAACTACTCCAGTGAGTCTATCCCATGGGCAACAGTTCTTCAGACACTGCTGCCACATGGGTCACTTCTCCACGGGGTCAGTCCTTCAGGCACAGGCTGCTCCAGTGTGGGTCCTACCAGGAAATCCTGCTCCGGTGTGGGCTCCTCTCCCCATGGGTCAGCAGGTCCCTGCCAGGACCCTGCTCCAACATGAGCCTCCCACGGGGTCACAGCCTCCTTCCAGCATCCACCTGCTCCAGTATGGGCTCCTGCAAGGGCTGCAGGGTGACATCCTGCCTCACCATGGTCTTCACTGTGAGCAGCAAGGGAACCTCAGCTCCAGCACCTGCAGCACCTTCTGCACTGACCTGGATGTCTGCATTGTTGTTCACATGTTCTCACTCTGCTCTTCTCTGGCTGCAAACTCCATCTGCCCAATAACTTTTTTTCCTAATTTAATATGTTATCACAGCGGCATTGCTGTCATTCCTGGTTGACTCAGCCTTTGACAGCAGCAGGTCTCTGCTGGAGCTGCCTGGCATTGACTGTACCAGATGTGGGGGAAGCTTCTGGCAGCTTCTCACTGAAGCCTGTAGCTCCCCTGCTACCAAAACCTGGCCACACAAATCCAATACAAGAAGCCATTTAGAAAGTGAAAGGATATAGAATACTTAGAAAAATAACTATCTTCTCTTGTAAAATAAATAAAAGCTAACATATAAAAAGTTAAATATTAAGACCATATATCTAAAAATAATAGGACCAAATATAAGAAATATTAGGAAGTTCAATTAAAAAATACTGAGTTCTTGTAGACCACTTCTAGATAGCCCTATTTTTTGCAAATCTGTTGAACAGCCCGTTTTCCCTTACAGATCCCTGTGGGACATTTGAGGATTGCCTTCCACTGTAACTGGGTTTTTGTCTTTTCAATTATCTAGTCCTTTTTAATTCGTGAGAGTGTCTTTCCACCTGTAAAGGATGACATTGTGGAGAGGCTTTCACGTAAGATTTTAGAAAATTCTCTTGTCAAATATGTGTTTTATAGACTGCTCTGGTAGAAAATCTCTCCTTCAAAACAGTTATGCTCCAAAATTTGTCAAGTGCAAATACTTGCAGACTTAAGCTGAACTAAGTTTTAAAGTGGATTGATTGGACTGCACTGCTTAAACTGAATTAAAGTGGATTGATTAGACTGCATTGCTTAAACTGAATTAACACCAGACACGTTTGTTTACATCCAAAGTTTATCTGTTTTGATTTTTCTTAATTCATTTACCAGTGAATGAATGTAAGTCAACCACAAGAGTTAGCTCTGAGTAAGAATGTATGAATGATGTTTCACATTTGTATATTTTCTCATATAGGCAAGCTGTAGTAGTCTCCAAATTATTTTTCACCTTTTTCTTTTTAGAATAATTTATTATGGTACATTGTATCCAGCAGCGATTGCTTTCTGGGTGATGGGAGTCTTGTATTTCTAGTGTGATTTTTCTTTACAGTTGCTACTAAGGCAGGTTTTTTCCTTTTGATAACTGGTGAATTCTAACATCCCTGTTTTTCATTACAGACTTACTCCTAGTTCCTTCTAGAATATGAGCAAGAATATGAAAGAAGTCTGAAGGCTTTTCTAATGTAGAGATAAGGAGAAACACTTCTATGTGGGATAAAGATAAGATAAGGAGCTGCAAATTTAGAAAAAACATAAGATAGTTGTATGTAATTTTGGAGAGCTTAATATCTGAGGAAAAACATGTCACTTATGGAAGCAATTAAGAATTACCAATTACTGGTTTGGAGTGGGATTCTTATTACAAGAGTAGCTGACTGGTGGGAGTTTTTAACACTGCTCTGTCCATTCATCTACCAATAACAAACTTGACTTCCTCTGCAGGATTCCTACATAAATACTGCTTTTTGCTGTGTTTCTGATATGGCTTCACAGCAGAGGCAGCTTGCTTTCTTTAATTTAGTTCTCCTTTCCTGCAGTGTTGGGAAGATATTACAAGATATGACATTCATATGCTTGTATGTATTTCAGTTCTTCACGCTTCAGATTCTAGACCTGTTCTTTTCCCTGGGTCACACTTTAATAATATATTTTTAAATCTTTGTATTAGTAATGCCTTAATGAACAATTCCCCTAATTTGATATATTTTTTACTGGCTCTGATATCTATGTGACTGTTTAGAATATGAGAGGAATATGTGGCCTTTGGGACACAGGGACTGAACTTTAAGCAAATATTACATGTGAATAAAACAGAATTTAAACAAAACCTTAACACTACATAAGACATTGGTCATCAGTGAGATCCTGTTTAAAAGAATTTCATGTGTGAAGGTTCAAATAATGGAGGAGTCCTTGAAGATCTACTATTTGAAAACAAAAACCCAATACTTGTCTTTTGCTTCTATTCTTTTCTCTGTACCTTTTCTTCCTGTGATCAGTCTGACATTTCAAATCAACTTTATTCCCCATTTACATTTCTGATTCCAAATAAAATGTAAAAAAATTGCTAGCTATGCAAATTTTCTTTTGGATTTAGAGAATTACATCTCATTTGCAATTTGAACATCTTCTCATTTTGTGACAGATGTGAATAACCAGAATTGGTGATTTTAAGTTGTACTTGAGCCCAGTGTGGGTTGTGATTAAATTGAGAACTGAACTACAGTAGTTTTTCAATTGTGCTGCTTAGAGCAATCTGTAAAATCTTTATAATATCTTTCTCTAACTACTGTAAGTAACCAGTCTTGATTCGAGGGAAGGGTCTGGCTGGTTTTTCTTTTTTATTTTTTAACCATTTATTTATTTTTCTTGAGACAGGTAATGGGTTGAAATGGCAGTAGAAACTGCCTCCCGGTACTAAAGGCTTAAAAAGTGCACTTAACCACTTGCTCAGGGCATGTGGAATAAAACAACAAGCAAAGTAATTTACAGTCCTGTTTGCCTTGGAGGATAATGCAGAGCAGGGCTGAATAATGAAAATATTATTTCCTGCATTTTTGTCAATTCAAGGTCCCTACTTAAGCTATACTGGAAAAGGCAGTGAAGGTCTATAAGGGGCTTCATTTCTTGTTTGCTGTTTTGAGTGCCTTGGAAACAACAGCTGCAGAATCATGCACTTGATATTATGTGGTTGAGAACTGGAAGACTTAAACAGGGAAAAAGAAGTCTGAAAATACTGTGTGATTTTGACCCCAAATGAATCCAGTGACACAGAAACATTGGGTTCATCAGTTCGACATACACTTTTCATTAAAATGGCTTCTGCTCAGGGTTTGATTCAAAAAGTCTAATTGATATTGATTCTTGTGGCACAAAATTGTGTTTAATATATATGCAATATTTACATAGGAAGTTAAAAGGTAGAGTCTCACAAGAAATTTAATCTGCCTTCCATTGCCACTATTTTTCAAATTAGGCTTGTTTATTTATTTAACATTCTAAAACTAGGTTATTACTTCAATAATTATATTTTACAAACTGGGAAAAAACTTGAAATAGTAATACACTGTTCTTAAATGCACACTATTTAAATATGTTTAAATATATTTAATTGTGATTTTAAAGTGTAGTCCTGTGTTTGACTGGGAAGAGTGCAATAGGGATGTTGGTGTTTCAGAGTTAATGGTATTCCTGAAATTGGTCTGCACTGTGAGCTATTTTTGCTTTATAAAAAGACAATAATAGAAAAAAGGGATGTTTCTAATAAGCTGCTGCCCAAACTGTGGTACTCTGTGATCTCTTGTAGAATTCTAGTATTTTAACAAGTCTGTAATGATATATTTTAGAAAAATAAATCTAGCATAACTGAAATCTGAAGTTGCCTATATATTCTTATTTAGAGGTATCTATCTGTACAGCAGGAAACTTGAACTGCTCCAATACTGGAAAATTTAATGTACCACTCAATTACTATTCTTTAGCCCAATTTAAAATAATAGATTGGGTGTGAGGTCTTAATGCAGTGTAACCTTTGGAACATTAGAAATAACCTCTTTCCCTTCTGAAATCAGTGTACAGTACTGGCAGCAGTCTTGCCGTTTGCAGACGAACATTTAAAGTTTTTGTACGTAGCAGTGGTTTGCCTCTCTTGTGCTGTAAATTCCAAGACTATTCAATTTTTTTGTCAATTCACATTAAAAAAAATCATCTGTATCTCTATCAGTATTTACGCATATGTGTATATGTATATGTTAAATCAAATACCACTTTCAATATGTTATGTTACCTCTACCTTAAGTTTCTTTCCCGTATTTAGAATTGGCATTTATCTCATGACAGGATTTGTTGTTGTTGGATTCCTGTATTCAGGTTTTCCATGATCTGGTTGCTTTTGCTTTCTGCAGAGGAGTCCTCTGTTTTCCCCAGGTCATGCCTGTTCATAGTTTTGTTGGCATGTGTATTTGCAGCCATGAGCAGTACAGAGGAGGATATTGTCAAGTTGACTTTATTCAGAGCTGTTGCCAAATGTTTTAGTAGTAAATATTTTTAGTCATTAAAATTTCTTGTGAACATAATTAGTATTTCTTTAGTATGTCTTGGTGGGCCATTTATTAGAGACTGTGCATCATAGTTTGGGAATTGCCATCCCGAACCTGGATATTTGGTAAATTATTTGCATTTTTTACCTTTTAAGAATACACTTTCATAAGTAGTACTTTCAAATGTTACGTGATTACGGAATAAGATACTTGATAGTTGGTTCCCAGTGTTAATCTGATAAATAGATGTTAATATATTAATAACTGACATACATGTAATTAAAACATATATAAACATACTAAGAATCAATATTTTGAAAACCACAGTGCTGCATTTCTAAAGCATGTACCTCCTATGAATCTTACCTAAGACAAAACTCACACTGGCTTAAGTGTAAGCTTATTAAAAAAGATCACTGGATAGGGTAAGGAGTAATGGAAAGTGTTATTGTGGGTGGTTTTTATCCTTTCAGAAAAAACCAACAAAATTAGCTGAAATTGCAGTAACAATGGAAGCTTTCCTTTTTTCTAAACTACAGTCATTTTTTTGAGAGGCTAGAACAGTTATGTTTTCCCCTTGATACTTCAACATCTGTTGAACAAGACTGAACACTAGAGCACCAGAGTCTGTAGACGCTGTGCAAGACATGCTTCTGACTAGAACTTTCTCATTGCATACTTTCTTCCTTCCTCTCAAGGAAGGAGAGCAGTATCTTCAGGGAGGTATGTAAGCAACACAGATGCAGTTTTGACTTTGACCACTAGATAATGTAGGCTAGCTCGCCTTTTAGAAGAGTGTGTGTATAAAATTGCATTTAACTTGCAACTGCTTCTAGCTAAACTACACAGAACATGAGCTTCTGTTTCCTTCTGTGCTTTTCCGTTTTGCTTCCCCTCTATCTTTGATAGTACTGTCCTTTTGAATTCAGCACTATAGACTGGGAGTTCGTCTAAAAACTACTACGACTATTTCAATGAGACTGTCAAGTAGCTCTGAAACAGTAAGAACTTTCTGGTCAGAGTGGAGGTGGTAGATTCTATTCAGGAATTGAGAATCATAATTCTGAACTCCTGTCTCACCAAAATTGTGTTCAGCTGTCTTGGACATTAGTAAAATTATGAATCTTTACTGTCACAAAATTTTGAATAAAAATGAAGGAAAGATAGAAATAATCTTAAAGAAATCCATGTGCTTTTAAACTAGATAGACAGGAGCTGAGAAGGCTATATTGCTGGAAACAATTTCTATATGAATATAGTAAATAAAACGCCCTGTTCTGTTTCAATGTGATGTTTAGCGTAACGTGGTGGCAGGGATTTACAACCACACCTCAAAGGCTTGAATCATGTTCCTAGTTGCCATCAGGTTGTACTGTGAACATCGGTATGTTGCTTCTGTTTTCATTCCTGTTCTTTATCTCATCAACTTGTAATGTCTGTGTTTTGGGTCAGAATCAGTATCTTACATTTCTACAAATATTCGGTCTATCACAATGGCCATATTGAACAGTATTTAATTTCACTCTCCATTCTTGCATGGCAGTTGTCTTTAAATAGTATTTTGTTTAACTTGTTATCAAACACACGTGTGCAAGTATGCAATTAATCTTTGCGAATGTGTTAACTTTGAATTTTGAATGTTTTCTCAGGTTCCAGTAGCCAGAGCCAGCATTCTGTGGCTCATCGGTGAGTACTGTGAACGGGTTCCAAAGATCGCACCTGATGTTTTGAGAAAGACAGCCAAGAGCTTCACTAATGAAGATGACCTTGTAAAGTTGCAAATCTTAAATTTGGGTGCAAAACTCTATTTAACAAACTCAAAGCAGGTAAGCCTAAACTCAGAATTGTATGTATTTAGAGTTGTGGTAGGTTTTGTCCAGTCTATGTAGAAAAGTAATGATTTATTTTATATAAGTAACCAAAACCAGTCCGTATTTTTCTCTGAAGAAAAGCTGAACATCAGTTTTCACGAAATCTTAACAGACTAAATCTAACCATGAGTCTTAAGTATGTGCTGGATCATAAATACGAATGTAGTGATGGAATCACTCTTTCTTGTTTCCTTCTTTTTTTTTGAAAACTGAGTTTTTTAATTCACATAAATTTTATTAGTAATGTCAGATAGGAGATTTTCCAGGTGTGGTTTTCTGGAACTAAGACCAGAATTTTCAAGAAAGTACTTTCATTTTAAGCAAGAAGTTGCTCCTTTTTTTTTGTTCAGGATATCTAAAAGGAGATGTCAGTAAAAGGCCTTGTTTTATCTTTCCATCAGTGCTTATTTTAAAGATAGTAACTGCTTTCCCTTTTTCTGTTTTCATTTGTTTCTTTACTATTTCATTTTACCTTGTGTAGAAGGTTGGCTTTTGATATTTCTAGTAGTAAAGGTAATCTAAAAATGTTAGATATGGCACAATGGTGAACTTAGATCTCCAGGCAGCTGAATTATAGCTATGGGAGGTGCCAGCTGCCTAATTCTTCTGAGTGACATCACTGTGAACTCCATCATTCCCTAGCTATGGAATGTAGCATTTTGACATATAATTTTTCACTGTAAAAAGTTCTAAAATCGAAGATTGTTTTCCAAATGTAGAAGAAATGTATTGTCTGAGATTTATACACGTTTCTGGGCTGCTAGACCTTTCATTTTACAACAGTTTGCACAGCACAGGATCTTACACCTCTTCAAGTGTAGTGTCTTCTTGTTCCTTGACATCTATATCCAACTACAGATGTGATCTGAGACTATTCCGTAGGGTTTGTGGGAGATGAACTTTCTTGCCATGTGTTCAGATAGTAATGAATGCTTTGCATATAGAGTCTAAAATGAGGCAGTAACAAAAGGTGACTTGTTTCTGTCATTGCTCGTCTTACTGAAAATGCTGACTGAGATAAGGAAAGATTGGTTTGATTATCAAAAGTGTCTTCTTTTATCCTTCATTACATAGTATTTACTAATTTTCCTTATATTTTTTGTAATTTTACACATAAATTTTTCCACACCGTATTTGGTCGAAAATCCTTTTTCTACAAGGACATGACTATTTCTGTGATGTTTTTTTACAATTTCACATCTTAATACATTTTAAACCATATAAGCAATGTGTAACTCTTGATTCAAGTATAATAATGATGATAAAGCAGAAGAAACTGTCTACTGAGATTGCTGCTGAATGATGAATTTAATCAAAGGATGTTTTCATTTTTTAGTTTTGGGTTGTGAAAAAGTAAGTTCTCATCTCAAGTGGTCAAGGTATTTATATAAAAATTCTAACAATGTAGGTTGGTGACTTGACTTGATTCAAAGCTGCTTTCAAACTAGAATACCATGGATTTCTCTTTAAGGAGCTGGCAACACTCTATATCTACATCCTTAATCCCAGGAGTAACTCTTGTTCACTCACTCAGTATTAAGATGGTACTTTCTGGAATTACTTCAGTTCCTAAAAATTCCAGCCATTTTTAGTCTAATTTTTAAAACTTGATTGCAAAACTTGTACACTTGATTGCTCAGTTGTCAATTTGTCTATCTCTGTTCAACTCATGTTTTCTGCCTCTGTATCATATCCCACCACGTTGTACTTTTATGAATACTTTATCAGTTTCATCCAAAGGTAATGGAAAATCTCAAAGATACAATGTGACTTTATTGAAAAATAGTGGTAGACTAGCAAAGAGACACTCAACGCCAAGCAAATAGATGAAAAGAGCTCTTTTCCCAGGTGAGGGAAGAGCAGGTTGAAGTCATCTGTTAAGTCTTGTTTGGAAATAAGACTTGGTGATTTTATTCTCTTTCTTTAAATCTATTATTTTATTTGCTTGTAGTTTCCTTAGGCATATGTTCAAACACTTAACGCAGCACATTCACAGGAATGCTTTTTAATATTCAGAATTTTTATAACAATTTCCAGTATACTTTAAATCCTGTGATCACTCCATGAACTCTCAAAGGTTGTTTATAATTCAGGGAAGAATTTCAGGTTCAATCCTATCTGGATGAATATGTAATAAAAGCAGGCTTTCCTCTGCTTGTCTGTATTATTTGGTAAACCTGCTTTGTTTTTTCAACACTTAGAGTCATAAAATCCTTATGAGTGTGCTAGTTAGCTGTCTAAATGCAGCTCATATAAGAGAAAGTGTTATACGGAAAATACGTCATGTAGTTGCCTTAGATGTTTCTTGCATATAGCAGGAAGAATAAAGAGATTTTGATGAGTTTCTGTTGCCTAATATAGTAGGACTCCCACCAGAAAAAGTCCCAAGTAGTCCTAGAGTGTAAATAGATATGTCAATCGTGGTTAAGTACAATAGCCTTATCTTTTGTGTCTAAAGAATCAAGTTACCACAAGCTAATGATATCCAGGAGTGGCTGGATAACTGTTTCGCTCTCATTGCAGAGCCTCATCTGTTGGTAATATTTGTATTATAAAATTTTCAAGTGGGTATCTACCAAAAGGTTAATTGCTGATAATATAGGATAGGCAATAAATCTTTAAATAGAATTGTTGTCACTAGAAAATTCTAGAAGTGTTGCTGAAGGATGACTCAAATGCATACTTTTCACACTAACCAAACCAAAATGTATAAAAAATAGTAATGGGTTATAACAGTGCGGGGATAAAAGAAATTAGATTGTGCATATATAATGTGCATGTTCAGATAACAGGCAATATTGGCACATGATAATAAATGTATAATTCAAAATTCTTTGTCACTATTCTGTGAAGCAGTTGTGGTGTGCAGAGCCTGTCATATTTCACGAAATTAGCATGCTTGCTCAAATGATTTCAACTTATGGAAATTCCTTTGTTGGAAAAACTGATGTGTATTCCTTAGTTTATTTGGGTTTTTTAATTTAAAATATTTTTTTATTAGCTGCCGCAATGTCGAAAACCTCTTTTACTTGTTTGGTTGCATTGCTGTAAAAGAAATAATAAAAGAAAAATCCATATTACCTTGCTGTTTTCATGAAAACTTTACTATATATGATATTTGCAAGGAGACTTCTTGCAGATACAGAACATTCTTCCATATAAATTTGTTGTGTATTTATCTATATTGGACAACATGAAAAAGATGATTTAGAGGTCAGAAAAGGGAGAAAGAAAAGAATCATGTAGAAAATAATCCTATTAAAGGAAATGGCAGTGTTTCAGGATCAACTCGTTATCTGTCTAATTTGTCTTTATCTAATTCCATCAACACTGGTTGAAAAAATGCCCACCATGACAACAAGGCCCTCAACTTCTCCCATCCCTATAGCAATTTACAGGCTAAGACCACTGTGTTCTATGATCTGTTCTCCTGAGCTTTCTGCCATGACAGCAAGGAGTCTTTTCTTGTTTTACAGAGAAGTGATGGCAAAGGCTGCAGGAGGTATCCCTCATTTAGTGTAATTCATGCTACCTGGGAACCCTCCCTTCCAATTCCATTTAGATTGAACAGCATAAGTCCTGCATGAGTGCAAATTACGTATGCTCTGTCTGATGCAACTGTTTAAAATTTTATACTCTCAAATGGAAATAGCTGCCAGTAACCTTTGAAATCTGTGTGGGAAAGCTTTGCCTTTACCAAAGCTAAGGCAGTACCTCGGGGGAAAAAATGTCTTTTCACAGAACCATTCCTGAGTATCAAAGAGAAAAAAGAAACAAAAAAGTATTTCACTGAAGGATTTTTGTAACTATGCTTTTAGTATTATTCGAATGCAAGATGCTAGTTTATTCACTTCTTTGGTACCATAGGTTATTTTTTAAATGCTTGCATATATTGCATGGCATGTGGTTAAAATTAAAACCATTTTTTGTTTACTGTGTATTTCGCTTAAAGGAGTTAATCATTATTCTGAAAAAGTATTTTGACATCTCTAGATAAAAAAACTTAACTTGTATCCTCAAGTTGAAAATTATTAAACCAAACTTTTTTTAGCAGTTGGTATTCAACAAAATTGACTGATTTTTTTTACATATTTTTATGATCGTGTGATTCAAACTGTTATTGTCATACCAATAGGATAATAAACAAGATATATGTGCAGGCTTGTTTTCTTTTGTATGAAGAAAATAAATCCTTCATGATGATACATTTTTAACCCTATGTTACGTACCCATTTTGAGTTGAAATACCAAAATGTACTTTCCTAGGATGGTGTATTATTTATGCTCTTGTTCCGGTTTGCTTTTATATAAGGAAAGCGGCCTAATTCTTTCAAATGTACCTAATGGGTGCAAGTCTATTCAGCACTATTGTTCTGGTTACACTACATTATTTCTAAAATACTGGGAAAGTCTCCCTCCATTTTTATATTATTTTATTAGCTTAAAAATTAACTGAATTATTAAAATTATTTAAGACATGTTAATATTCTGAGACGTGAAATTAGGAAGCCCTATTACACTGTAAAAACTTGCTATAGTGTAAGTTGTTCTCTTACATAAATAAATAAATGACCAATATTACTGGAGGCTTTAAGCTTCAAGAAAAAAATGGAAGAAGTCTTTTATCCTGGTTTTTAGAGGGCATCAGCAGCTTGCTTTTATGAAAAAGTAACAGCTAAATGCACTGCAAATAATTTGCAGTAATCCAGTTCAGTGATTCATGTGTCTGCTTTAATGGGTCATAATTCAGGATAAAGTAACTGAGTGCAGTCAGAGTGCAGACACTGCTTATGCCAGGGACAGTATCTCTTCATAAAACACACCTCAGCAGAAGCAGTTTGCCAGCCCTCTAATACCCTTTGATGTTTTGATGTCCTGCATATTTTTCCGATTAAGTTTTGAGTGCCATGTTTTTAGTTGTATTTCCACATTCATTATCCTCACGTAGACCCTTCAGCGGGTTTGCCATATATGATTATTTTTTTAATGATGCCTTTCTTTCCACTTCAGCAGTTTAATAATCTAGCACATGGCTGCTTCTCAGTACTCAGCATTCACCTCCCCAGTACAGAAGAGGACATGTGCTTTGGCTGCAGAATTCCATTTGCAGCTTTAGAAATGCATATTCCCTATGGAGCAACATTTGTTTGACATAACCATTCATTTTTATTACCTCTTTAAATATGTTTATCCAGAGTTATCAATAATCATAAATAACTTGTATTCTGTTCTTGTCCTGTTTTTTTCCACAGACAAAATTGCTTACCCAGTACGTATTAAATCTCGGCAAGTATGATCAAAGCTACGACATCAGAGACCGTACAAGATTTATTAGGCAGCTTATTGTTCCGAATGAGAAGAGTGGAGCTTTAAGCAAATATGCCAAAAAAATATTTCTGGCACAGAAACCTGCCCCATTGCTTGAGTCTCCTTTTAAAGGTATAACTGCCAAAATCATTTGGTAAATGTTCATTGTGTAAAGGAATGTGGAAGCTTATTCTATTTCAAATACTCTCACAAATTGTGTCACTTAGCAAATAGAAAAGATTAATATGCAAGGGTACTCGATCTGCTTGCTTGCTTTTCAGCAGGCGAGGTTTGTGTGATGCAAACATAGTGCATTTCTGTAATGATAAACCCCGACAAACGGATCCATTTCTATTCATGTGGATTTTAAATTTTATTTAAATAACAGAAGGTGTGTCTTTGGAGGAAAACTATTCTTCAATTTAGGAAAACAGCTCCAGTATTTTATCTGGGCTTTATTAGAAGGTTGTTAATGTGAGTATTGCAAATGTTTTGTGAATCTGAAATAAACTCAGCGTCAGTATATTAGGTTTTTATTGTTTTTCTCCAAAATCATAATTTTCCCTGTCTTTTTACAGGTAAGATGCACTGTCTGTCTCCTCAAATTAAGAGGTTATCAGGTCATCTAAACTAAAAGAACTCTGTTATTGTGACAATTTGTGATTTTTGTTTTTATACGTACTTAGATCTAGTTTGGAAGCTCTAAAAGGAGCTCCATTTTGAAGAAAAACTATTAAAATTCTGGATGTGTTTGTGCCAAGACATGTATATGGATTGTTTAACTGTGCTGTCATTCTTAATATTCACAGTAAAGTAATTTTTAGAGAAGCTACATTTCAGAGCAACACCTCTAAACACACTGACTGATTAGCTTTTTTATTGACCATTATGGGGGAGATTATTGTAATCTATGGACTGAAATCAGTTTTTTGACCTATGAAGAGCTTCCTAGTTTATATTTATTCCATGACATTTGAGGTAATACAATGGCAATTACCTTTAGCCCTGATTAAGATTGCTCTTTGTGGTAGAGCTCACGGTGTTTGTGTATTTTTCCCCTCTCCCCCTTTTTTCTTTTAATAGATCGGGATCATTTCCAGCTTGGCACCTTGTCTCACACATTGAACAGCCGAGCCACTGGCTACCTGGAGCTGTCTGACTGGCCAGAGGTGGCGCCTGACCCCTCCGTCCGAAACGTTGATGTGGCCGAGTCGGTACGTCAGCATCAGGAAAAGTGACTTTGCTGAAGGCACTTGTCAATATAGAGCATTAGCCTAAAATACAAGTATTTAAGTACTGTGTGCTGTACTGAAAACCACTGATGCATGGGAACATCCATGTTGCTTGTTTTATCTTAGAAATGGAATATTTGGAAGCTCTTTTCCTTTCTGTGAGAGAAGTGGATCAACTGGAGGCCACTTCTGCTTCACTTGCAGATTAAATTTTTTTTTCACCTCCATTTCACTTTTGATTTCGTTTTTTTTATATTCTCTATACTTTACTGCAGTATGTTAATTGATTATAGCTAGACTACCAAAGTAGGAGATAAGCGGGAATTGGTTTGTGTACGAATCCAAGGTTAAACAAAACAAAAAAGTAGGTAATACAAACAAAAGGCAGCAGCAGGAGGCTAAATTATGTATGTTTTGAAGTGTAAAGTTTGGAAGACACCAGGGTTTACATTTCAGATAATCTGGAGAGAATTAGGAAAATTTATAATAGGAAAATGTCATCTGTTAATGCACTAGTCATGTGTTGACATATAGGGCTGGTAATCCACTAGCAGTAGCTTTGTTACTGTATTGTAAACTCTGAGGCAAAGTCATATTTTGATATCAGAGCTGTGATTTATGTGTCCAGATTTAGGTACCAGAGTCCTACTAAAATGCCAGTGAAAGGTGTTGAACAGTAACAGAAATGTAAATGTCCTGTTGGTGCTCCCGGAGGTATGGCATTGTAACAGAAATCACACTGAAAAGCATAGAGTCCTTGTAATGAGCCAACTTGTGCACTAAAACATGAATTAATTCATTTGCATATAAGATGTTAGGCATAGAATGGTTAGAGAAATTTCTAAAAAACAGGTCAGACTTGCAGAAGCCAGTGGACAGCAGTGTGGTAGAACAAGCATTTCTCCTTAGTACTCCAATATTACATGTCTGCCTTCTTATATACATTTCAGGAAAACAGGTATTTGTGTACAAACTTCTGAAAGTTTTTCTGGGAAGAATCTAAAGGTAATCATCTCAAACAGAGGATTATAAATTATAAGGTTGGCATGAAAGAATGTGTGAAGATACCTTTGTCCATAAAAGCAAAAAGCATTGCAGGAAATTGATCGAATGGAGTAACATCCATCTACAACATAGTAGAAAAAATCTTCCTCCAACTATTTAAACCTCAAACGGGAAAATACTTCAGCCATGGGATTTTTTTGCAAGTGTTTTCTTTGGAGGGTATTGCATTGTCATTAATTTTCTGGTTCCTCTAATACTGCATATGCCTACACAACATATGTGAGTGAAGCTGAGTTAAGCTGCAATGCACAATTAAATTGTCATTTATATCCAAAAGAATATTGGCTTTTTAGGCTTCAGCAGCTTTTGGTGTTCAGGAGGAAGCCAGTGTGACTTTGTAGAGCTGTAAACCCTTGCAGGTAATAGTTAGAGCTATTTCAAAAGTTAGTCTTATTCCAGATCAGAACAGTCATTGAGGCAGACCTGTTGATATCACCTCTGTTGATACAGTTGTCTGCCATTTTGGTTTTTTTCTGTCCAAAGTTTTTCCTCTGCTTCTCTGGTAGTATAGAGGTATATGCAAAGAAAAAATGTCTGGGCGGAGTATTGTCATGTTTGGCATTCTTTTGGTGGTGAGAATTACTTTTATTTGGAGAATTGCAGTGGAAGTGAAATATAGTTCCTCTGTGGCTACATACAGGGTCCATGTCTGTTTTCCTCTTAAAACTTGATTTTTATAAAGATGGTGACCAGCCCTATTTGCCATTCATTCTAGTCATAGTCAGCTGGATCTAGAGATAAAACTCTCAGACTTGAGGTTCTTTCACCATAGAAATTTATTTCTCATTACTAATGCTTTTAATCTGCCTTGCTAAATCTTTTTCTAGACTCTAATAGAAATACCTCACCCTTTATATGTATGTACAAAACTTCAGTTTTCCTAATTGTGGAAAATAAGAGAAGGTTAGTAGTTTCTCTTCGCTTGCTTAGATGATTCATTTAGAAACTGCTTAATACCACTACTGTGAGTGTTTCTCTTTGATGTGCTGCGTGTGTATTTTTGTATTGCTGGTTAGAAAAGAAAAATTGAATTGAAATTTATTTACAGGCAAAGGAGTGGACTGGAATTTTAGGTAAGCCAAAGAAGGAGAAACCTACCGAAAAGTTTTACTCTGAATCAGAAGAGGAAGAAGATGAGTCTGCCAGTACCAGTTCATCAGGTAAGTGTTTGGAAAACAACTTGCATCTCCAGTGCCTGGAGAACTGTATCTTCAGAACTGACTGCTACATTAAAAAAAAAAAAACAAAAACAAAACAAAAAACCCAGAAAAAATGCCAAAAAAATCCAGAATTATGTATTACAGGAACGAGGGGGAAAATTTTACATTTGCTGTATGAGTTAGCCTTTGCTTTGTTTCCCAGTTGAAAAAGCTGGCATGCTGTTAGCATCCTGCTTTGAGTCTAGTGTAAGTAAATGAGAGTTTGTAACTCCAGTTAAAACTAGCTGTTTGCAAGAAGAGTGCCCATGTGCTTGTCTTGAATATTTTTTTGAATTCATTGGTGTTGAAGTACTGTTTTGATAGCTTGTGGTGCTGTGATGGTAAATGGCCACGCTTGTTTAATTGTGTAGTTTTTTGTGAGATTTATTCAGCAAGTTGTGTCACAGTATTTCTCTCAAATTCTACATGATGTTTTCTTTTTATTGTAATGGGGATGATGAGGAGGAGGATAACAGCTGCCTATCAAGTTCAGTGAGCAAAGGCT
>WEIV01007147.1:30879-34077 GCA_013390005.1 Calyptomena viridis
TCCTTCTTTCTATATTTTTCTTCTAGAAACATTGCAATCTCAGTGTTTTTGTGCAGCATAGTACATTCTTTGCTGCTGCTCCTAAAGCTAAGCAAAAATGTGTAACAATTTAATTTGAGACCAGAGGGATTCTTAATAATTGAGTGGTCTGGATTTGTTTAATTATTGTTGACCTTGTTACCCTTCAAGCACTTTGGTAATCAATTTATTGTCTCAGGAATGAAGCTTAGACAGGTAGTGTATGAAACACCTGAAGTATAAAATGTTTGACTGCAGATCCAAGATTTTTTTTTTCTTTATGTAATATTAAATTTTCTGCTCTATAATAACTATTAGAAAACAATTTTCATTTCCTGTGGTATTTCTAGGTAATAACTCCCCATGAGACAAAAATGGTAATATACTAATTGGTGGTTAGAATATTACTAGGTGTGAACAAGGCAGATAACGTTCAAGAGCTGTTAGCATTGAGCAACATAACCCAACATTGCCAGGGTGAAGAGAACTTTACTGTGTGAAGAATAGTGTCTCTAAAGTCCATTATCTGTAAGGTATTCAATGAGACCAAAGGTATCAGAATATACAGCTCTTGTGTATAAACTCTTTAATGGGTTGAAATATCTCTGGACATTATAGGTGTTATTTCTAGGTGATGTAGTTTTATTTAGAAGAATTAACAAATGAATAACCTAAATGCATTCATTTTTTTAAAGCACTATTTGCAAACACATTTGTAACATATCAACATTCTGTTAATCATAGGTGGAATAGTATGAAAGCTTTATATAAAAGGGTTTCTGTACTTCTTTGTGCGATGTCATAACCTTGATGCATGCAAATTTTTAATATTTGGTGTGTTCACATTTTGTTTGGCTGTTTTGCTGGTTCAGATTATATGTGATGCTATATTATGTTGTGTGATAGAACAGTGTTTTTGTACCTGAAATAAGCAATGCATCATTCATACCTGAGTTTTTTATCGTGAAGAAATACTGACTTAAAACTCACTTAATAAAACTTTGAAATGTTGATGTAGGATATTGCCTAAGCAGATTCCTTTGTCTCTTAACATTTTTTTACATAACAGTGATCCAGACAATATTAAAAAGAAAGCAAAGGAGATCTCCAAAAAGAGAAGCACATCCAGTTCCTTTGATACAGAGTCGACTTCATCAGAAGAAAGTTCTTCAGACTCCAAGTCAGAATCAGACTCTCAAAGCGAGTCTGAGCCTGGGAAATCTAGAAATGCTACCTCTAGTAAGGTTAGTAAGGTAAAATATGTTTTTATAAAAGCCTGTATAAAATATTAAAACATGCATTTAACCATCTATACATGTTTCTTTCTGTGCGAATGTAGATGGGTAGTAGTTCTAGGTGTATCAACCCCTCCCCAGAATTTATCAAGAAAACTTTTTGACTTTTCATAAAAAGACCAATATCAAAGTAGTTTGATAGTATAAGCAAGTAAGAGTATTTTTGTAACAAAAAGCATATTTTGGTTTAAATTCCATTGTATTTTTACTCTAAATAGATAAAGAAGAATAATAGAATCTAATTTTTTTTATAGAGAGAATTTAATGTTTTTTCAAATAGTCTATTCTATTTTTCTTGTATAATAAAATTTAATTATTTTTTAATCTCATTTTCTCTTAGGTTACTGTAGAACTGGTGAAAGCTTGGTACATGGGTGTTAATAATTATTTTATTAAAATGGAATCTTAAAGTATAATTATTACTGAACCTGAGTCTTAACAGGAAAGAAAACCATGAAACAAACATTAGTACATTTTCTGTTAAGGATTTTAAGACATTCTAGTAGAACCACTAGCTTTGTTTTAAAATTTCCTGTTAAAATTGAGAATAGTGAAGTTAATGAATCTATAATTGAGGTGTATCCATAGGTTAGTAGAGTTAATATTCTTAATGGGCAATCAACTTTTTATTGCTGTCTGTGTTTGATAGGAATAAAGCTTTAAAGAGTTCTGCTACTTCAGATTGTTTAGCTTTCTTAAAACGTATATGAAGTAGCAAGCTTTCAAATGATCTTTTTTTAGCTGGACTTGGAAATATGTGAAGATGCAAAAATGCACAATAGAGTCATTAATGTGTCAGTTAAGTTTTAATTGCTGACCTTAGTAAAGAAAAAGAGCTTAAGAGTTCTTTAGAATCAAGCTAGCATTATAGAGCTAAAGCTAATAGCAATGAATTGGTTTCTATTTCTCTACCTAATTTTCATTTAAAAAATAAATAAATGAGGAAGTTTATGATGAATCTGTTAAAGAGTAGAAGTTTCTGAAACTTACTTTTCTGTTACATAGTATTTCCTGTGCATTTCTTTCTATATATTTATAAAAATTTGAAGGTAGAATTGTAGCTCAGAAGTTTCCATGTTAATATTGATACATGGTATTGAAAAATCAATGAAACACTGAAGCATTTTAGATTAAGCCAAGACATTTCAGTCAGGACTCCTGTAGAGATTGCTGAATAGTTAAAATAGGCATCATTTGTTGCATTTGATGCAATTGTAGAAGCTGGTGTGTTTTTAACATTTAAGAGGAAAGGCCATAATTTGTAAGACTGTTTTGGTGTGCATTTGCTTTAATTGAGGAGCTAAGGCTCTCTGTTTGTCTAAATCTAATCTAATCTAAATATAGTCTTAGTTTTGTAACTTTGTATGTCTTCCTAGGACCTCTGAGTTATAACCTTAACTTTTAATCTATTCCCTTCTTCAACCAAGTAGACCAAAAAAATGAAGTGAGCCTGTAGTGTTTGAAAAGTAGTGGTGTGTTTCCATGGTTTGATCGTTGTTTGCTGCCCAGATATCACACTGGATAACAGATCTGTGTCAAAGTTTTTTTCTAGTAGAGAAGCTAGACTGGATGTTATCAAAAATGGTAACACAAAAAAAAACCCCAAACCCTAAATCCTCTCAGAATAAGCTCCTTTGATGCTAGGTGGGATGAATTAATTGTAACAGTTTACAGCATCTCATATCAGCATGGTAGTTTTCACCAAAGAGTAATAGGTACTCTTTGCGATTAGTTCTGAGCAGCCACTGCAAAAACATATTCAAACAGTAGTATCTTTTCTCTGCTGCATTTGTCCATTTTTCTCAGGATATCAGCATGTACATAATTTCTTTCACTAGTTTTATAAACTATCTGGTTCTTTCCTAGGATATGTGGGGACTAGCAG
>WEIV01007150.1:5906-35187 GCA_013390005.1 Calyptomena viridis
TAATGAGGTAGCCACAAGCAGCAAAAGCCCTCCCTCCTCTCCCCCTGAATACTCATTCCATTTCAATATGTCCTTGTAAAAATTATTTTCTCATAATAAAGACCAAACTGCTAACTTTCAAAGCTCAGTGTGCATGTAATTGAAAAAGATACATAGTTTTAGTGAATGTACCTGTAATTGCCTCCTATTCTTTTCAGTGGGGGAAATAAAATTAGCTGCAAATATCACATCCAGAGAATCTGAGTGGGGGAAAAAAAAAAGATAATAAGCAGTTTCATGGCATTTAATTTATGTCATGGATTAGTAAGCAGAAAAGCAGAAACAAGCCAGTGGCTAACAGGATATGAATCCCCAGATATAGTTAAAGGTTGATAGGCCTGTCTTGCAGCATTCATGGGTTGTATTCCGTAAAGTTGAAAATAGAGAATAAACATTATAACTTCAGATCTAGACATCTTTAGGAGCTTAGACAATATTTGATTGAGTCTGTTGGGAACAAGACATTGGACNAAGCCGATTGTGAAGAGATGAACAAAATCCCATTTAAGCTCATTATGTTTCTATTGAGTTTTATGCTGTACTTCTTCATATGGTCATTTGTCTTATAAGAATAACAACACAAGAAAGCTGAACATATTTGCATTTCTTTCTTCCTTTTGCGAACTCTTGACTCTTTTACCTTGGTTTAGTCTCTTCTTTACCCTCAGCAGCATCTTTATGGGGCTTCATCAACTGACATTAATAAACTATCTTGAAAGGTTTGGGGACATCACAGATTTTAAGANTCCTATTCTTTTCAGTGGGGGAAATAAAATTAGCTGCAAATATCACATCCAGAGAATCTGAGTGGGGGAAAAAAAAAAGATAATAAGCAGTTTCATGGCATTTAATTTATGTCATGGATTAGTAAGCAGAAAAGCAGAAACAAGCCAGTGGCTAACAGGATATGAATCCCCAGATATAGTTAAAGGTTGATAGGCCTGTCTTGCAGCATTCATGGGTTGTATTCCGTAAAGTTGAAAATAGAGAATAAACATTATAACTTCAGATCTAGACATCTTTAGGAGCTTAGACAATATTTGATTGAGTCTGTTGGGAACAAGACATTGGACAAAAATCTATCGAGTTCACTTAAAACCTCTTTGCAGTTTCTTTGAGCTGGTGATTTGATTGAGTTTGCTGTTATTTGCAAGCTTTTATGCATAGTGCCCATCACTGCAAAGGCTAGGCTACAGGAGAGTTTAGCTAAAGATTTTTTTAATGGTCAATTTATTGTTCTCAGTTTTTAAATTATATATTTCTTTTAAATGCATCTTTCATCTTTACAGATGAACTTCTTATGTTGAGTTGAGGTTATGGTGGTGTAGTAAAATTGTTTCGATGCCACAGCCTCATTAGTCACAAGTAGTGATGTGGAAACTGACTTGTTCCATTGCTCAGAATTTACTTTAACAAGGAATTAGTCTGCAGCCAACCCCTACACACTGTGAATTTAGATGTTTGGATAGAACTTCAGCAGGTAGAACTTGGGTACTGTCAACTAGCCATATCCTGTAAATGTCAATGGGACTGAAAGACCTGCTGCACTGGCATGTCTGGAATCTTACATGAGATTAAATAAGATTTTCCATGTGGCATTTCCTAAAAGTGTTAAGACTTCAGACACAGATACATTAGCTAAATTCCAGTGAGGAACTCTTCAGCCCTAGCCCTAACACTTCTGTAGTGTTAATCTGAATTTGTTTTTATCTGACTTCTCTCTTCAGCAGTTGATCAGTTGCATGCAGGTCTCCTGGAATACAAAAGCTCCAGAGAATATTAATTCCTCTTTCACAGGAACAGGTTGTTACACTGGTCTTTGTAAATGCTCCTGTGCCAGACAGAGGGGTTGTCATGGTGTCCTGTGGTGCTTAGCAGCCAGTTCTGCTTGAACTGGCCCATGTGTTCACCAGTGCAGACTAAAGTACAGAGCAGCCATACTAGAACAGGGTAGGTAGTCTGAGTGTTGCATGGCAAAGCTGAGATGCCCAAAAGGGCTAAATGTCCTCATAAAGGGGGATTCACATCCTGTGTCCTCAGTATTCTTAACCTGACAGTTGAAAAATATCACCCCAGACTTTCATGAAGCCCTGTTGCCAAGCAGCTCAGAACATGGGAATGTATATCCAGTGAGGTCTGGGAGGGGGTTGTAGAACAAACGATGTACCTATTAAGAAATAGCTGACTCCTAAAGAAACTCTAATTTCCTTGATTGGAATTGTTTTTGTCTTCCCGTGTGAGATACAGTTAGTGTAAGAGTTTTTGATAGAGTAGCAGAGTGCATGTGGTCTACACAGATGACATTTTTACCTTGGGTAACAGCAGTAGAAATACGTGACTAGTGGCATGAAACAACTTTAAATACAGTTTGAACAATGAGCTGAAATAAACACCTCCTCTGCAAAACAAAAAGCGAATGAAAGGCAGATGTGTGTTAAACTTAGACAAAATGCAGTGGAAGGAGAAGCTACCTGTAAAATACTGTCCCAAGGGACAAAGAAAAAGCTCATTGCAACTGTGAACTGTCTAGAGATATTTGACAAATCTGCCTGTTTAGTCCATCCAGTCTGAGCCCAGTACAGGGCACAAATGTAAGATGAACACAAGATATGTATCCCAGCAAAGGATTTGAAAATCTGAAGGATTCAAAGGATCCCTGCTACCTTTCATCATTTGGGTCTGTTAGTTTGGATATCTTTACTTGAGTGCAGAGCATCTGCAGTGAGGATGTACTAGAATACCCTCCAGCATACACACAGCTATTCCTGGGACAGAATTATCTCTGCATATAATAAATATTTTCATATACATTTTAAGGTTTTCCATCCTCAGTTTGTGAAGCAGGAGTAGAAAAATAGTTCTACCAGAGGACTGAATGTAGTGAGAGAAAAAAAGACAAAAATGTAGATGCATTAAAAGGCAATAAATCCTTCTAGAGCAAGGCATGTAGTTTCAGGAGATCCTCAGGTAAGCACAGAGCTTAGTAACTATTGGCTTTTGTTGGAAGTGAGTGTCTCTGATAAATGTTCTCCTACTGCTTTTTCTGAAGAGCTCATGCCATATTTATTATAGTGGGATGAAAAGGTTATGCATACTCTGTTATGCAACTGATTTTTTGCATTCACTGGACTGGATTCGAGTGTGTGAAAAAGTGTGTTTACATTTATACTTGAAGCTTACCCAGGACATAACCTTTTTGGAAAACAAAACATTCCAAAAATGACATTTGTTTCTTCACATTAATTGGAAAGAAACTTGTGTATAACATGATGCCAGATGCTCACTAGCATCACAAATCATTCCAGAAGTAAAAAATGCAAGCATAATTATCTAAGGAAATAATGAAGCTAGAAGTTTGGGGGAGTAATTTGTCAGGTAAATGAATCTCAACATGAGCTGTATGAGCATGGGCTGACACCTTATTTATCAGAAAGCTGTTACCTATTGAGGAGGACAACTGCTTCATTGCTTTGTTTTTCTTCGCCTCTCTTCCTGGCTTTTGTTTATGCTCTTGCTTACCCAAAACACACATCTAGAAAGAGACAGTAAAACTCTGAACAATCCAAGGTGTGAAAAACTCTGGATGTCATTGAAATAAATACTGAAGAAGAAGGAAACTCAGACCCTAATAGTACTACAAAGACTCTGCTTATGAATGTTGAAGATGATAACGCAGCAAAAGAATATTTTTTTTTCTTATTTTTGCTGAAATATTACTCATTAGTAGATTTTCAAAAATGCCAAACCTCACCTAAAATCCAGTTGATTGCAGCTTTCTTTTGGGTTGAACATATAGGTGAACATCTGACAGGACGATTCTCAGTCTGCACTCTGAAAGTCAGATACAGAATCACTTCAAATTGAATCAAAGTGTTGTTTTTTTTTTTTTTAACTTTTGAAAGAAAGAAAAAAACAGTCCAAATAAATGTGTTTTGCCCAAAATAAAATGTTTTCTTCTAAGCTAATTCCACCACTGTTTAACATTCTAAACAGTAAACTGCCCCCTCCCCTTCTGTCTTTTTAAAATACTAAACAATCAGAAGGAAGTGAGATTATGTGATGAAAGTGTGTGGGACTTGTCGCTCTTGAAATTTAAACTTGTTGACCTGTTTCAGCCAGATATGATGTGGAAGTAAAAACATCAGTGTTTCTACTTTTCCAACATGTCTTCTGGGAGGGAGGAAGGAGCCAGGGCATAGTAGTGTTTCTAGACCTGCCCCTTCACTTCCAAAGTTAAAGCCAGAACAAATGTATCACTTAAAAAATATTATTTGCTTTATAGAATAAATGAACAAATCAGTCCTGTGCTAAGGCTCCAGAAACATAATGCATTTCCTTTAAATAGAACACTGAATTCAATTAATCAAAATCTTCATCTTGGATGAATCAAATTATCTTAGCTTAAAAATGTAAATTGTTCATTTGTGTCAACCTCCTAGTTTCCAGGAATTCAGACTCTGGGAATAGCATCAACATGTCAGTTAAGCTGCTCAGAAACATATTTGAGTTTTAAGTCACTTTCTGGCATTTACCTCTTATGTAAGTTATTACATAAATAGAAAAATGTTATTTTACTGTACTCATGAAGTATGATGTTCATGTGCATGCATACACATGTGCACATGAGCCCATTCTTCTGGCCAGCTTCCTTGGGCACTGGTTTCAGCACTTGGAAATGTGCTGCTGGTTTTAAGGGCTTTTCACACTTTACGCTGTGTCTTCTTAGTGTATAATTACATGCTGTTGTGTCTTGATCGGTTCCTTTCAAGCAAAGCAAAGGTTGCCCATGTTGGGTTCCTTATTGTGGGTGCTGCTGCTGCTCTGCTTGTAAACAGCAATTGCATTTTCCCCTGATTTCACTAATAATGGAATTAATGTGTTTGTGTGGACATGCTTTTGCAAGGAGAAAATGTGGATTTGAAATAAATGGGGCTGGGATGAATATTTAGACCAGCAGGGCCAAATATTTTGTAATTAAAAAGGATAAATACACCATTTCTCGCTTTCACCAAAGCTCAGAAGTCATCGAAGCAAGTCTTAGGCAACAGGGGCACATGTGAATATTAAGTGGAGCAGAAATGGTGTGTGGAGAGAAGGGTACAACACCAGTTCTTTTGGAGATTGCCAAGAATAGAAGATTTTTGCAAAATAAAAAAAATGTAACTTTGAGAAATAAGGGTCTAGTGGAACGTATTTTGTATTATATAGTAGCCAGTACTCAAATGAATGTTTCCAATTTTTCCTTTTACCTTCCATAAACTTATTCATTAAGATCAAGTGGCAATCTTTAACAGTAACTAGAGCAAAATGATGCATGCAGTTATAGTTATAGTGTGTTTATTACCTGTTAAATATAGTATTGATGGTAAGATATTTCCAGTTTCTGATGTCACAAGGCATAATGATGGGTGTAACTTCTTTTGATAGCAAGCAGACTGTCATCAGAGAGGGAAAAAAAAATGAGTCAGGAAAGCATCATAATTGGGAAAAGAGAACAAAAGTTTTCAGTATGATATAGTTAATTAGCTTTAGTAGAATGAGGATGGGAAGGAGGACAGAATCAAAAAAAAGAAAAGGGATGAATCTGTTGTAAAAATAAAATGTTAGGATGAACTCACCTGGGATCCAAATATTTTGAAACTTAAAAGGATTTCTTTTCTTTTGAGGTTCACTCAAAACAGTCTCCAGTGCATTTTAAAACCACATTACTAATTGTTTCTCCCACAATGCCTGACAGTCAGACAGACTTTTAAATGCTCTTTCCAATTACTGCCACAAACGCATTTGTCTTGTATCAGTTGAACTATTGAAACGGTTTTACTGCAGCACAATGGAAGTTTTACTGCACCTTGCCATGATGTAGCAAATGATGTTTACAGTATTTTCTACTGTCCTGTATTCTGCCATCAGAGAGACCCTCCATCAGTTACTGAATTGGCGTTTTGTATAAGCTGAGAACTGGCCTTCAGATCAGTCTTGTGGAGACACAGTCCTGCAGAGGCTCTAGGATGTTACCAGTGAAGCCAATATAGCTGCAATCACTTGGGAGTAAAGAGGGAAACGATTGACACATCTTTATGTACTCTCTTTCTGATCTCCCCTCTCATGTGAAGATGTGAGTATTTTGGCCACAGTGTAGGCCTCACTAAAAGCCATTAGAGCTGCTGTCATTGCACTACCTCTCTTTGAACTGAAACTTTCCCATTATAAATGTTTCCCAAAATGGCTGGCCTGGCATTCTTGAGGGAGCTCCCCATGGTGTGGTGGGCTAGTGCTGCAGGGAGCAATGAGGGAGCAGAAACCTTCTGGGGCAAGCACAGTCAAAATACATAAACCAATCCCTGTTTCACATCTTTCTTAATTTGGTATTGTGACAATGGGACAAACACTGCAAAATTGAAGAAATTAATGATGGTATAGTAAAATAATCAAGCCTCATTTGTTTGTATTCCCAGAAGGAGGTCATGAAGTTGCTGGTAAACAGTGAAATCTAATCATTGCTATCTTAAAAAATAAGGAAATCTAATATGTTCTTTGTCCTCTGATAGTTCAGGGAAGCCTAGAAGTTAGTATTCATGGAGAATATTGATTAGATTTAGCTTCCTCTTTACCCTTCTGTTGGTTAAGGAGGGCAATAGCAGCAGAATCCAGACTTCCTATCTGATTTTATCAATTTATTGCAAAGGCATCTGATACCTCTGGGTATTTTTTTTTCAGCTTTTAGTGTATACTGCAAGAAATTATTCAAATACGGGATTAAATGAGATACAGAGCACTTTGGAGTGGGTGCTTTGAATTTTAGAGATGCTTGTGAGTTGGCGTACAAAAGCAGTTGGAGACACTTCTGTGTTTCCTAAGAAAGGTAGGAGGGGAAAATGACCATTCTGAGCCTAAAAATGGTTATAGGCACAGAAAATGTGAAATGCCCAAGATGATAGAGTATGCTCTAAATAGTTGTAAATGGAACCAAAGCTGGTTCTTTGAACATACAGACTCTTCTCTCTCACATTGTATTTTCAAGCACTATTTTTATCTGATAAAAATATAATCCAATCAAATAATGTGGAAGATGTCATGCAAGGAGTATCTGTTGTTGCCTAGTACATGCCAACATCTGTTTATCACATATGGGAGGTTTTAAAGCAGTCTATATAGAAACGATTTTGGGAGCTGAACATATTTTGTTTCTCCTGACTCATTATTTATTTTAAGAACTCCTATTTGGTATAGAAGCTCTTTCTTTCTCAAGAGCATCTTCCCTTATTATAATTAATGTTTATATTTTGCTTTCATTTGTGAGCTATTCTTGTTCCTACAAAAGTTTAAGTGTGATGTTTTGCAGAACGGCAGTTTCAGGTGAGAGGCAGACAATGGAAGGAGTTGAACATCTGATATGAATGGCTAATGGCATGAAGTCATTCCCAGGGGTTGACTGGAGGTAGACCATTCAGGGAATGTAAAAGCCATTGTGGAAAATGGGATTTGTTTACTCTGACTCACCTATCTCAGCACCATCCTTGGCTGCAATGGCAATAAACATGCTATAAAATTTGTTCAGTGCTGCTAGACCTTGTGCATGAGAAATTTTCACCCATAACAAGGTCTTACATTTAAAGCAGTGGAACGGTACAAAGATCACAGCACAGAGAGAATTTTATTCCAAGCCTGATCATGTTTTGTGTTACACATTTGTCTATATGAAGAGCAAACAGACAAAAAAGCCTAACAAAAGTGCCAGGAAACAGGAGCAGAGTTCTCAGCAGTCCCTGGCCTGCAATCCTCTGTTCAGGCACGCGACACCCTGCTTGCTGTGTCTCGAGCCATCTGCTGGGGTGTGCTCACTGCCTTCTGCGAGCCTCGGCCGAGGGCCCACAGCCCATGGCAGCAGCTCCTTCCTCTGCAGGCACAGGGTTGTATGAGGCCAGGGCTTCTTGTGGGCTGGTTCAGCTGTGCCCAGGGTGCTACAAGTGTCCTGGGGACACACATGGGTGCTGCTGTCAGTAAGGACCCTGCTCTTGCCTTCACTGCTCTGCTGCTGAGAAGTGTTCTTGTTCACGTTCAGCAGCATTTCCAATTCACCCAATTCTGGCACCTTTTTTTTTTGTGTTTTGACACATGATGCCCAGTAGCCCTCTTGTAGTAGTTTTTTCATGCACTCATCCAGCTGAATGCTCTTATTTATCATTGGTAGATGCTCTTCCAAGATCTTTTTCTGTACATTTTCATTCAGGAGCAGACTCTGTAAGAAGAAATTCTATGACTCAATTGCGTGTCTGATTCACTCACTTAAAACAATTTTGTCTTTTTTTTTTTTTTCTTTGGAAAATGAACTTTTGTCTCCTATTGCCTCTCCATTATAGCTTACATCTTCAACTTACGTACAGATGATCCCCATGTAATCTCTGACCATTTTACACAAGTACTTACTGACCTTGAAGTGGTGACTGCTGGATTTACAAACAGAAGAAAGATTGTGTTTATAAATGATTTGGGAAGACCTTTTTGTGTGGAATGTTAATCTTAAGAAAAAAAATTTACCCAACCAGTACTCCATAAAAATGCGAATACTGTTCTTTCAAGGAATAAATTAATTTGCATAATTAAAAAACATAACTGGAACAAAATATATAAAATATAAAACATTCTAAGGGAAAGTAGGTGTTCTATAGTGATAGAGCCAATTGAAACTCTTTTACTAGTTTGTTTATTGTTCACATTTTAATTAAGTTACTCCCTAATAGAATATACTTTTTGTAAGAACACTTTAAGATGTAAGCAATCATATCTCAAACTTTAGCTGAGTAATTATGTACATTTTAATTTTAGCTCTGGGGAAGTTTTAAGACTGCTCCTTGGCAAATACTTTCCTTGCTAGTTGCTGATGGGAAATGTTATTGTGTCAACCACAAAACAATAGAAAATTAGAGGAAACAAGAAATTCCAGCTTTTCAGAAAAAGAATTTTTTAATTGAGGTGAACTTGCATCAATTCTATATAATGTGAATGGGAAGATACTGCAACAAATGAATAGGAGAGCTGTAGTTTTGTGTGATGAAAGGAGGACTTAACTTGAGGAAGACACTTGTAGCAGAGGGACACACTTAGAGAATGCTAGTATTTTGTATCATTGCTATAATTTTTATTTTTCTGCTAATAGCAAATAATTAGGAGGCTCTGAACAGTTTCCCACACAGTGTGGAACCAAACTTTGAAATTTTTCCCAGTGTTTGCTATGATATACTCACAGTATGTTTACATTTTTGAGTTCACTGAAGTATTTCAAGTACAGTTTATCAAGTTTGTGGCATGACTTGATCAAAATCCTTCTCTTTATTGGAGTGATAGATTTTGGTGGGGTTTTAGTAAAATTTAAATCAGCCCTCAATAATTCTAATAGATTTCTTTTGTAATTCTAATATTTATCCTCCCAACTTGTCTATTAAACTTTGATTTTAGTGAGGATTGTGTCATCTAGCTTGTATTGCCCCTGCTGTGAGAAGCATCATTTGAAAAGCTGAGGGTAAAAATGTGTTTGCCTCATTGCCCATCTATGCATTCTTTTGTCTCATAATTCCATGTGTGAGCTTGCTCCCCTCATGTGACATCTTGCTGCAAAACCTAATTTATCTGTCTGTTACTGCTGCCTTTGAAGGCTGCAATGATCAATTCTATAATAGCAGAGAAAGTTCTTAGCACCTCTGGCATAGAATTTCCAGGGAAAACAAGTAACCCACCCTATAGCAGAGTTTGAACATATTTGTGTTTGTGAATAGATCAAAGACTTTTTTTTACTATTATTGTGGCAGCAAGTAATGTTCCTCACTGGTTCTGTTTTAGTTAATGACATAGATGGAAGACAAAAGATGTGGAACAAATGTACAAGTGTTCATGTGCAGGTCTAGATTTGGGGGATTTGCCTGTTGCAGGACTGACCTGGGGGACAGAGCCCTTCATGGGACTGGTCCGTAGTGCATAGGGGTGATTAAAGTGTGAAAGGGATTGGACAAAGCCCTTGTGGAAGAATAGAAGTGACCATAGAATCATAGCATATTCTGTGTTGGAAGGGATCCCAAAAGGATCATCAAAGTCCAACTCCTGGCCCTGCACAGGACAGCCCCAATAGTCACACCATGTGACTGAGAGTATTGTCCCTCAGGACCTTGCACATTTGGCTGCTGGTGGCCTGCTTATCTCTGTCTCTAGGAGATCCCTTGCTCTTGTGCCTCTTTGTAAATTGTGTGCACCAGGTACAGGGCAGCACAGCAGAGACTGGCCTGGAAGGCCAGTGTTAAACAGTCTCTCCAATAAAGCTGTAGATGAGTGAGGTAGTTGCATTTTTTTTTCATCTTTCTGTTTGGCCTGTAGACAGCTATTTGCTGTCTAATTACTGAGCACCTTATGCAGTGAACTATACAATTGGTCTTTTCAGTGAGCTTGTAATTCAGTCACCGAATCATTCTGACCCTCCTTTTTATCCTCTTTCTGATGTATTTATAAACTTGGTACTTGTGCCTGAGACAGCAAAAGTTATTTTATAATCTGAACTTCAAAGATGCTGAGAAAATTCAATTCTCAATGATTTTTTGTGTTCTCTGCAAAAGTAAAGCTCATCTACATTTCCACTTTGTTCTACTGCATCACAATAGTATTTCATATGAACTGAGAGGAGGATGAAACCTCTTTAATAGTCTCCTGATTTAAGATAGAGCTAAACTTTAAAATTTGCTATTTATGCAAAGATATGAGAAAATGTATTATGCAGGGAAGTGGTGTAGCAAAGCAGCACCTGTCAGCATTTATCTTGCAAGTGTACGTGCTGGCTTTCGGTGTCACACTCTGTGCAATGTGAGATCTCTGATCTCAGCAGTATAGGTGCTAAATCCAGAAGCATCAGATAAAGTGCTTTGTTTTGGAACACTACTTTTAGTCAGAGTGTTGCCTAAATTTGTGAAATTTCATTGTGGGTGCTACATGTAAGTGATCTTCCCCTGCATATTAAACCTTGGGATCGTTTATTCCCACATCCCCTTCTCTGGCTCTTTGCTTGTCCTTGATGAACTTCACGGGCAATTGAAAAGTTCTGTCTGTTTGGAAGTCTTTTCCACGTAATTACAAATAATATAGATCTTAAAAATCCCTCTGTTCTATTCAACCCAGCAGTCAAAGACTTAGAGCTGGTCTCAATGAAGAACATTAGGAGTGTACTTAAACTACACTTATGCTGTTCTGGGTCAGCAGTTGCTACTGACCTTCAGCTTATACTGGGAGCAGGCTGAAAATTGCCCAAAATGGGTATTGCCAATTTTATTCTGCATTAACTTGCTCCCCTACAAAGCCATTGAAAAAATACTTCTCATCTATTTCATTTTATATGTTTGCGCTGTTAGGTGATAGAGTGTGTTTTTGTGCTCTAGTGACTAAAGTGGTATGCCTTATAGAAACACCCAGTATTGTCAGCCTTTCATTTACAACATAGGTTTTTAGTTGCACAGAAACAAGGCAGATTAAAACAGACTTGGACGGTTTCTGGTGAATTGTGGAACGTGATATAGATATTCCCGTGTTTCAGAAGATCTCACAAAATAGTCATCCTTGGGGAGGAAGGGAGGGAGGAATTCTCTGAAACTAGAATACTACTTCTGTTAACAGATATTTTGTAAATGCAGAATTTTATCCTTGGAAAAATGTTAACAGATGTGTGGAAAATGACTGTGAGTCCAAAATGCTCGCCTGACTCACTAATTTATTGTTTTCCTTCTAACAGTGGAAATAATTTGTATTTCCTTCTTCATCCCTGTTATTAGCCCATGGTTAAATTGACTGTACTCTTCTTCCTTGAGCTCTGACAATGACAAAAAATCTCTCAACAAAGTATTCAGCAGTTTGGGCACTTCATTATTTTGTCTCTAGCAATTGATCAGAAGTTATTGTTTGCTTTTTTTAAAGAAAACAAAAAGCTTCAAATATTTTTAAATGCGTGTATTTAAAAATGAAATGCATAACAATATTGTACTAATGGCATCTGTTGTGGGTTGGACTCTGTAGAAGAAAAATGAGAGAAAGTTTCTTATAATCCTTCATCTGATGACACTCTCTACCCTTTCATGACAGCATCCATCCTTTCTCCTATAGACATCTGCTACTCCTACATACACAGTGTTTTCCCTCTTGGAGGACAGGCACTGTTCTGTTCTGGCCTAGAACATACATGATTCTGATGTGTTTCTAGTTCAAGTGTCAGGAGGTGCATGTACTTACTGCTCCTAAACAAAGTCTTGGTCTTCCTTAGCTGTCTAAAGCATCTCTACAAGGCATTTTTCTCCATGTAAAGACATCCTCTGAAGATGATGCTGAGCAGTGATCCTTCTCCATTCCTGGTTTTAATGTCATCTCATTCTTCTCCTGTAGACCTCAGAGCTTTCTCTAATATGTTTTCAGACTTTTGGGGATAAGTGTGTGTGCTTCAGTCCACACTGCAAGCACTGCTGTTTGTCACAGGCTGGTGGGTTTCTGTTATAGGATGCAAGGAAAGGGTTTGTTGTATTAGCTGTAAACTGTGAGGCTTGTACAGAGGTTTTTATTATTCAAGGATCTCTCTTTGGCAAGGAGTGGGAATATCTCCCCCTGTCATTAAGGCCTAAGAACACAAATTAGTCTTAACTTTTCAGTCAGAGCAAAGATGCGGGGTAATATTATCTATTTGCCCTTATAATTTCTGCACATAAAAGCAGGAACCACGATGTTAGCAACTTTCTCAGTGCATTTCCAGGCTGCTGGTGGCTTCAAAAGATTGGTACAACTGGCAGGAGGAGCTCAGACTGCACAGGGACACAGGTTAGCTTGGGTAGTTGCTGTTACAGCTACTACTGCTGGAGTTTGCAAACTAGTGAAAAGGTACTTGAAGGGAAGCTGAACTACATCTATATGAAGCAACATGTAGGTCTTCAAGGCCCTCTCTGGGTTTGAATTTTTCATTTTCTTAATTATTGTACCTCCTTTGGCAGTTTTTTCTTATGACGGAATTGAAGCGTTTTCTGTCTCAAATTTTGCCATCTTCCTGTGGAATATATTGTTCCAAATAAAAACATCTGGAGGCAGCTGTTTGGTAGTGAGGTGCTTTTGTAGCAATACCTAGAGAGCAGAGGGAATAGTGCAGTGTGGGTCCTGGTTCACATGAGGACATGGCAGCGGGTGTGCTAAAGCACATCAGGGGCTTACAAGGATGAGCTGCTAACCACTTGCTGGTACCAAATGGGAGGAATAATCTAATAGAAGGTGAGATGCTGATCTCTGAACACATCTACCCAAGTTTGGGTTTGAATGCATGAGCATCATCATGGCTAAGCTTCGTGAACGAAGATATGGGAAGGACTCTACCCACGCTTGCTACAAATGCGCTAACAGCTAAAAAGGCTGATGTGGGATAGACAAGTCTGGGTACCAAAGGCACAGGTAAAAGTCTCCTTAAGTGGTATTGGCAAGGCATGGTTCTTTCTGTGGTGTCTTTTCTCCTCGAGACTAATTCTGTGTGAGTTTTCAAAGGAGTCAGCAGCGTTATAGATGGTGTGTCTCCATGTCTCCCAATTTAAAGCCAGAGTAGACCACTGATGGCAGTCAATATGACCAAGACTAAGGTGGTGTTTCAAGGAGTCCTTGTATCTCCTCTTTGGGGCTCCTCTATTGTGGCAGCCGGTGGCGAGTTCACCATAAAGCACAATCTTAGGGAAGCAGTGATCCTCCATCCTGAAAACGTGCCCTGCCCAGTGCAGTTGCGTTCTCAACAGCATGGCCTCAATACTGGTGACCCCTGCCTGTTCAAGGACTGTAATATTAGCCACATAGTCAGTCCAGTGGATGTTCAGGATTGTACAGAGGCAGCGCTGGTGGAAGCGTTTGAGGAGTCGCATGTGATGGCGGTAGATGACCCATGATTCAGACCCATATAAAAGAGTAGACAGTACAATGGCTCTATAGACACTAATCTTGGTACTTTCCTTCAGGTGTTTGTTGTACTAGACTCTTTTATGAAGCTTTCTGAAAGCTCATTAGGTTAGCCTTTGCTAACCTGTCGTCTATCTGTTTGTCAGTCTTACCATCCGAGGAAATGATGCTTCCTAGATAGCTGAACTGCTGGACTGATCTAAGCTCTTATTTACCTGTGGTGATGTGAGGATGATGGTAGTTCCCGAGGTGCAGGTTGGTAAAGAACTTCTGTCTTCTTCAAGCTGATTTCCAGCCCAAAAAGCTCAGCAGCCTCTGCAAAGCAAGATGTTAAGCTCTGCAGAGCTGCTTCTGTGTGAGCAACAAGGGCGGCATCGTCAGCAAAAAGCGGCTCATGGACAAGGTAATTCAGAGTCTTAGTGTGGGCCTTCAGTTGTCTTAAATAAGTTACCGTCAGTGTGATATCGGAGGTAAATACCGTTGTCTTCATTGAGATCTGCTGTGGCCCTTTGGAGCATCATGCTGAAGAAGTTTGTGAGTAGAGTTGGTGCGAGAACACAACCTTGTTTCACACCATTGGTTATTGGGAAGGGCTCAGAGAGTGCATTGCCATATCTGACTTGGAGAATGCATAATAACCATGCCTGATGGTTTCACTAGTTCCCTCTCCGAGCCTGATATGGCGTAGCAAAAGAAATGAAGTGTTTTAGCATTACCACAAAAACTGAGTGATGCTGGATATGACCTGCTGTCCCTACAGTAATTTTGCAGACAGATTTATATCAAACTCTTCTTTATAAAATATTCTGTAAAATATAATGAAAATAAATAGAATGCCTTGAAGTCATAAAATAGTTTTTATTTCCAAGGTTTATACTATGAATCACTCACTTGATTTACATCCTAATAATCTGATTTATACCCATTTGTTGTTTACTTCTGTTTATATATAATCTGTTGTCTGATCCTGGTTATCTTCTTTTGGGGCTAAGAGAGGATAATAAAGTTGTGATGCAAAACAACACAAATGCTTAATTCTTTAAAGTCACCATTTTTCATGCATTGCAACAGATATAATAGATTAAACCAATGCAATAAATTAGATTAGAGCTCAAATGATTGTAATTCTTCACTTTTCATTTAATCATAAAAATTGCAATTTTCTTAGTTTATTTAATATTTATCACTAAAATTGAGATTTTCCCTATGAAGCAGTACTGGACTCTTTAGCAAGGAACTTCTAATAATATTCTTTAGGTGATCAATTAATAATATTCACACTCTAAGACTTTTAAAATAATTTATTCCTCACACTTCTGGATGATGTGTGGCTGAATATATTAAGTTTATGTAATTATGATGAAAAAAGTTTCAATTTTCTAGTTATTGTTTCAATATGTAAAAGATGAAATTTTAAAACACACTTTGTGTAAGGAGATAAAAAAAAATTAAATAATATATATTATCCTTCAGTCTGAAGTAGAGTTTTCAAACTGGATTTTAAGCAATTTTTTTCAGTTTGGCTTCATGAATTCTGAAGTCATTATAAATGAAGTAAGATAGCAGATCACCACTCTGTCAATCAAGGGAGGGCAAAGCTCATCCAAGTGGACAAGCTAGTGTAGCCTATTAAGTTATTCTGTGTAAAGAGCTACTTAGACATCTCTATATCCACTTGAAAATATTTCTATCTTACTTTTATGAGCTTGTTTTTGTAAAAAATTGTATTCTTCTGTATAAGATATAGAAAGATTTTATGTTCTGTCTGAAAAAGTAAAAGGGGTCTGCCAAAACAATTTTTTTCTGGCACCCTGTTAGAATCTTTATGTGAGTAAAACAGCTAGGAAAATGAAAGGAGGAGCTCACATGTTAGTTCACAGAAACATTTCCTTGCAGTACAGCATGAAATCTGGCTTGGAAAAGTTAGGTTTGGTCTAGCTTAGACCAAACTCTCAGCACAAACTGTCTGCATTGTATCAGACCTGGCACAAGATGCTGAGGACCATTTGCTTGGCAAATTACGATGTCCTGACTTTGACTTCCAAAAGAAGAATCAAATTAATCTAATCTTTATAGTTCAAGTATACATTTCCCATGTATTCTAATAGTTTTGTTGGAAATGCTTAGTCCTGGGAGTTGTATTCCCAGTTGTGCACATGCCAAATATTTTCTGAGATCCATCTTTCTACTTCAAGGGTTTTTCTTTAAATTGGACAAGCTGATTTACCAAATCTTTTGGCAGAACATTGAAAGATGGTTATAATGGCCTGCATGCAATACATGGCACAAGAATGTTCAACTTCTTGTACTATATTGCTGTCAGAGTGTGGGTTTTTTTGTGTTTTTGTGTTTTCAGGTTTGGTTGGGTTTTTTTTTTTAAGACAGAACAGTTGAGAATGTAAAGAGGAGCCAAACTGTGTAAGCATTAAGAGTGGTTAATGAGGTAACAGGAGGAGCCCATGGGCCTTTTCAGGGTCCTGACTGGCCCTTTGAGAACTCTTTTTCTTTACAGTCACTTTGGTTCTGTGCAGCAGAAGGGTCTTTCTTATTCATAAAATCAGAACTATGGGGACAAACTCTTTTATTGTCTTCCCTAATGACTGGTTGCGGAAACAAAAAAAAGAAGGAAAAAAGTCAGTCTTGGGAAGAATCTTTAGGGAGCTGAGTTGCCCTTCGTCTTTGAGGAGGGCAGGCAGTAGGTACTGTTGCTCTCCTCAGAGTCAAGATAGCTGTCATGTATTTCAAGCCAAATTACTTTTTTTCCCTTTGCCACTTTTAATGTATATATTTGCACGTATTGCTGACCAGGTGATGTCAAGCTGGAAAAAAATGCCTTTTCATCTTTTTGTAGAGGAAGGAAATTGGTTTTGTAGGAGATTTTTGGATCAAGTTAAGTGTATAGACATGGAATTTATTTTTAATAAAATACAGTGGAGTAGTTCTTGGAGTAGGATACTCCAGCCTAGCTCTCCTGAGACTCGAAAAATTGGCCTCTGACAGACTTCACACAACTGATACCAAATCAGCTGATGCACCTCACTTTGCTCTTTGTGGCTGAGTCCCTTTAGGATGGGAAAGCATCCTTCCTCAGTGGTAAATTCAGCAGAAAACCTGAGTCATGAGTTACCAGTTGTCTTGAATTATCTTCCCACTCTGAGAGGAGGCTGTGCTTTATCATTGTGGAAGAATACCGAGAGGGAGGTAAAAAGGGAAGGAGGAGAGGGAAAAGTGAAAGAAGACATTCTGAATTAGTGTTATCATTGGAACTATAAAATTACTGATGGTATTAAGGGTTCTATCATTTACACTACCTTTACAAATACCAAATCCACTTTAAGTGGTATGTGTTCCCTCACTGAGCCTTTATATGCTGAGTTTCTGTCCAGAGCAGATTTTTATGATTGCTATAAGTCCTTAATAAAAATCTTCCACAAGAAATGTCAGAGATTCAACTAAACATCATGAATAAAGTTGTGGAGGAAAGTGTGTTGCATAGAAAGCCAGTGCTATGAAGCTTATGCTGTGTGGAGTAATTCCCCCAATATTCCTACAGTAAAAATACTATTAAAAATTGGTGCCACATAAGAATTAAAAAAAAAGTGAGGGCATGTAGTCTGCTGGACAGCTGGAAGACAAAGGTGTGTTTGTGCTAATTGTGTTCCATTCAGCGCCCATAATCCATATTGTTCATAAGCTTTAGCCCTGTCCTGGTTATGATTCAGTTCACATTCCTCTGCCACATTCTGCAGCCATTGCATCATCTGCAGAGGCAGGAGTGACTACAAAATAGTACTAGAATGGAGCAATCCAATGACTGACCTGGGAGACAACAACTGTTTGCTGAAGTGATTAGAAGAAGAAAGTGTACTCATGGTGCCCCAAGCATCTCCCCCAGAAGCATACATATTTGGCAAGTTTATGTCCCCTTCTGCAGAAAAATGTCATTGCAAATCAAGAACAGAGAAAAGCGTGGGAACATGGTGTGTTACATCATTTGTATTTCTGTTCTTGCACTCTTCGGAATGAAGGATAAGTGAATGTGCTCATAACGTTCCAAAAGTGTAACAAGCAATGATTTTTTTATATAGAGATGGCACAAAAGGAGGTTTTATTCAGATTCCTTCACATAGTTGACAGTTACTAACTCTTATGATTAACACCGAATGACTACTGTTGGAATTGTTAATGCTGTGTCTGATTTGCTGAGTTCCACTTTATTGATTTTATTTTGATTGGAGCAAGACTGATTGCCACCTTGGAAAACAAAGTTGTCCTTGAATGACTATATAAGTATTACATTCCCCTAAACATTCATTAAGGCTCATGCTTTAATTAAACATAAGTATTACCAGTAAGTGTTGGAGGTGAAACACTTACAGAAGCAGCAGTAAATGGACAAACCTGAAGGCCTCTTCCGTCTCACTAGAAAACGTCTAAATTTCTGTGGAAGAAAGCAAAACCAACCAGTGAGAGTTTTGAGGGGTTTTTTCAAAGATCAGTGACATTAAAATGTGACTTTTTGCCCTATGTGTTTGTTCTTGATGGTTCATGAAACACTTTTTGCTGCGGTTCTTGCCGCTGCCGACTTATTACCCCAGGCTAGCTCTCTGTGGCAGCGGTCGCCGGGCAGGGGGAGAAGGAGCCCTGTTGCTATCCTAGCAAGGATTACATAGGGCTGCGCTTTAGGCACGAGAAAAGGGCGACATCTTTAAGCTCTCGCCCTACGCCGGACGATGTCCTGAGAGATGGAGAATGCGACTTCAGTGGGCGAAGGACTCTAGGATACCTTCCTGGGGTGACTCAGTCCAAGTCTATTCCAGACTCTGGGGCAGCAGACCCACAGAGCCCTTAGTAAGCTCAGGGAAGACAAACCCAGAAAGGCTCTGACTATCTCAGTGCAGCAACTTTTAAACAGGGGAGGGAACAGAGGTATCAGCCAATAGGCAACTGGGATAGGAGGGGTCAGGGAAGGATGGACATATGAGGAGAACCAATAAGAACCAGGGGTGGAACTGGGAAGGTCACGTGGGTGAATGAAACGTTGGGGTTTAGGGAAATTCCCAGGAGGGGCTTAATAATTGACAGGGAAGGGACTCAAACAAAGGGAATGGTTTGGAGGATTGACAGGGAAGGGTCTGGAATAAGGGGAGTGAACTCTTTAACAGAACAAACCATACAGATGATGGGGGGAACAAACCATTCTCAATTTGAGAAACACACCACCACAACTTTTACTACTTAGAGGGGAAAACCTGTTTTATGTATGTATTAATGTCTTTTGATTTTGTGTTCTTTCAGTGATTTTTTGAAAGCTAATGAGCTTTTGGGTAAAGGAGGAAGCCAGTCTGGTAGGCTCTAGTTCAAAGTTCATAAGGTCTAGGGCCCTATTTTTCTTACTTACCTGTTGCATGATATTGGACATAAAATCTTTTTTTTCCTTTTATTTTCTGTTATGCCTATTTTGCTGCAGCCTTAGTTTCTTTTTAGTGAGACCCTTGCCAAGTTTAAGTTTATTAATAATTTTGTTCTTCTTTGCTGTTTCTACAGGCCACTGCATTTGTTTTGCATGACATCTTGTGTTACCTTCTCTAACAGTTTTGCCATGTCCTACATACCTCTCTCGGTCACCACAATGCCACTTCTCACTTATCAGTGAAAATCCACTTCTGTTAGCTCTGCCACACTGCTGTCAACCAGTATTCTGCTCATGTGCAGAAAAAGCTAAAAATACTCTTTTTTGTGTGTGTGTAGAACTTTTTAATCTGTAAATCTAGAGTTGTTTAACAACTCTTGTCTCTGTTTCCCAGTGTCATTACAGCAGTGCAGAGAACACAGGCTGACTGCCCAGAGTCACATAGCCAAATTAGTGGCAGAATAAAATGCTAGAAGCAATCATATGCATTCTCCTGCTTATGAAAAAGTACAGGCAGGTATCTTGATGTTTTACACAGCTCATGTTCCCTAGGATGAACAAGACTATTTCATAAGAATGCATTTACTTCGGTCTTCAAAATATCTTGATAATAAGGTATTTTGGTAATATTTTCTATGTGACACATCTGTGCCTCCTTAGGAATTTATCCATTCTACAGCAAAATAGCTGCTGTTGAGTCAGCAGTTTCCTAATACGATGTAATAATAAAGAATGTAAGAGATTTTGGCAAAAGAATTTGCTTAGTGTATCGTGTTTTATGATTAGAGGTGGCACTTGGCTTTCAGGTAAAGTGCTTGGAGAATTTAGATGATAAAATACTGTATTTTGTGCACTTTTGCCTCCTAAAAAGTGACATGTACTTCTTAGAAATAAAATAGAGAAGTTAACTACAAATTTGCTTTGGTCCAGTGAACTCTGGAAAAAGTAAGATTCTGTCTGTTGCCTTTTATTACTTATCATTGCTCACTCAGGTGAGCAGACTCAAACATTGCACTTTTGGTATTTAATTTACCAACTTTGCTATCTGTAGAAAATGTAACAAAATACATAACGAGACAGACATAATCAGAATTTGCTAAGATTTATTAATGCCTTATCAGGACTTTGGAAGGCTTAGCACACATGCACTCTTCATTTGCTTTATCTTTCTTCATGAAATTTGAAAACAACTTAAGTGAAGGTGTTCTCCATGGCTCATTAGCTTCTCAGAACTTTGACAGAGAGGCGTTGGTCAGATAAATCAACAACATGTAATGTTTAAAAAAAATTGAGATTTAGTTTTAATTGTGTGACTGAAGTCAGAGGTGGATACAAAAGCTGTGGCATGGCTGCAGAGGCAATCCATGTTTATAGAATTATCCCTGGGTAATGGCAATTACTGTGTGTAGGCTAAAAGGACTATATTTTTTCCAGCGAACTCAAGCTATAAAAACCCAAATTCTATGTATTATTTTGTAGCAATAACTTAAACTGAATGATATGTTAACCACTGTTTAAATCTGCTTCTTAAAAACATCAGCAGACATAGCCTAGTGTAACCGAAAATAGTTATAGTGGTAACAAGTAAAATCCCGTGTAATTTATGACAATATCTATCAGTAAAAGAGTTCTGGTACATACAGAAAAGATCAAGGTACTTATAGCCATGAGATTGTTGTTTTGTATTGCCTTCTTGGGCTATGGTAGGTGAGTGCATTTCTAATAGGAACCCCCACATTCCAGAAAGTGAGCATGGCCTTTGAATATCACGAGATGTTTAATTTTTGGGATGAGTGGATAGAGTGGATCTGGGTTTGGATCATTTGGACCTGATCAATTCTAATGTTTTATTTTCAGATTAAATCTCAGCTCAAGCTGGGCCTGCTCTCTCATGCTGAAAAACCTACATTTCTGGGAAATTTAATTTCTCTAGTACATATAAGTAATTTTGAATATATAATCTAGTCTCTACACCTTGATCTGGGAGCAAGCCATGGTGTGTTCCTACTGTAGAGTAGAAAGCACTATTGACGGCCTCAACTGGCATTGGCCTCGCACCCTCAAGGTGGAATTATTCTCTTGTTACTGAGGTGGAGTCTCCATTTGTGTCAGCTCCCTGCTCTGCCTGCCACTGTGCAGCATTGGCTTGCTCTTGATTCCCTATTTGCAAGGTAGGCTTCTCCGTACTAAAACTCATCATCCTGAATTGAAACACATCACAGAAACTTCCCAATGATATTCATCTACTACAAAAAGTCAATTCAGTCAATTTGCCCTCATACAAAGGTTCATTATGTTAATTATTTCTTCTGATGCCTGCCCTTACCTAGCAATCACTGGCAGTTTTAGTATTACAGAGATGCCCCCTTGCTCCCCTCCAGCCTCTGCTGGCTGTGCTAAAATCTAAGTTCAGCCTTCTTAAGGAAATTAATTTACCAATATTGCCCAGAAACCAGGATCAGCCCAATTCTGTTTTTGTCATAAGGGGTTCATTTTTCAGGGCAGTGGGTTAACATTGTGGGTACTATGCCTCTCTGGTGCCCAGTGCTGTCCCACCACATAGATGCCCAAATCCAAAGACACCAGCTTCTGACTTCTTTAAAACAGCACTGTTCCATTCATGCCACCATTCATCTTTAGATATTGCTCCATCTGTGGGTTTTTTTCAGATACTTGTTAGTCTTTTACGGATTGCTCCTCCCACTATTCTTCACTGACATTAGTGTCTAGAGATGTTTCTCTCACATATTCCCACTCCTCTCTCCAGCTGCAGTTGCACAGATCTTTTTCCCCCCTTCCTAAATCTGTTATCCCAGAGGTGCTACCACTATCACTGACGGGCTTGGTCTTGGCTAGCAGTGGGCCCATTCTTGAGCTGGCTGGCATTGGCTCAGTTAGACTTGGGGAAAGCTCTAGAGGCCACTCCTGTAGGCCCCATCCTTCTTCCTCACCCCAGCTTTGACACATAAACCCAATGCTCCTTTCTATGAGAGGAAACCCAAGGTTTTGGTTCAGGCCATATAGTGTATACTTTACAGGTGAACCTACCCTCTACTGTATATTCCCAGGCTACCTTATTAGTATTCATTAAGTGTTTTCCTCTGGAAGACTGATTTTGAGCAATAGGAGTTGCCCTGTGACTCCAAGATAGATGGTGGACCTGTGTTCTTTGTAATATCTCAGTTTTACTGTGATGTTACCTAAGTCCTGTAAAAATTACCACTGAGAATTTTGGAGGCTTGACAGTAGGTTCAGTTGTGCATTAAACCTGAAACTAAGAATAGATATTTACCTGATTTTACATTGACAGCTAATCTTATCTGTAGCCAGTCTTGAGAGAGGAATTTCAGTACAAATTATTTTGATTATCAAACCAGTGTGAAGGGATTAAGTCAGTAATTTTGAAATGTGGACTACAGTCACCAATAATCAAATCATAATTGCTCTCTACCTTCCAGTCTTCTAGCTTTTTAAAGTACTATAGTTTTCCAAAATCATGCTTTGAGAGTGAAGTGAAACTTGACAGTAATTCTAATAAAGTGCCTTGACTTTTCAGGAGCAAACAAGAACCCAGCCCCTGTAGGTCTGCACAGCTCTGTGGCTGCCACTGTGCTGGTGGCACAGAACACTTTGACAGCTTCACAGAGCACCTGCTGGAGAAAAAGGAGCCAGAACAAAAGCAGAAGCCTTTGTCCATATCTTGAAAGACAATAGATTTAATCTTTTTTTCAGACGTATTGCTTCACATCTGAAATTGTGTCTTTCCTAATCAGGTAAACCAAATTCCATGTATGCCTTTTCCTTTTATTCCTGGCCCTTTATTATTGTATTGAGAGTCTCTTGGTCTCCTTTGGACTGCATATAGTGATTGTATCTACTGTTCAGCCTGACACACACAATCCAAAGGTGTTTTTCAAGAGAGGTACTACCCATCCTGTGCTGGCTTGTACCATTGTATGAGTGTGCTGGTTTAAAAGTAAACTGTGGGAGAAATGAACGCAATTTGGAGAGACCGCAAGTCAGAGCTACCATTTTATTAAAAAGTAAAATACATACAATGACACAAGATAACAAAAACTGCTTAGACCTACAAGAACAAAGTACAACCCAGCACCCCTGGGACAGGGGCAGCATGGTGCTCATGAGCTCCTGTGCTGAACACTGGATGCAGAGCAGAAGGAAAGGAAAAATCTGGTAGTCAGGATGATGGTCCTATAGAAGACAGCAGTTCTGTTGAAGAAATGGTAGCAGCCACAGTCCTGCTGGAGTTCTGTTCTCCCTCTGGGTCCAATGAGGTGGTACCCCAGTCCCAAACCCCAGGTTCAGGTGGGAATGCCCAGTACCTCCCCCAGGGCAGGGAGTTTAACAATGGGTGTCTTATCTCTGTGAGTCCTGGGATATTTTGTATCCTTTGGTGCTGTGGGCTGTTGTAAGTGCCTATTGTGTCAGTGCAGCTGGGCCCATTAGCAGGGAGGACCCCTGCAGCTGTGTGTGGAGGTGTTAATGTCTCCCCGGACCTCTTTCCTTGTCTGTTGTGGCCTGGGGTGTGAGGTGTGCTCTAGGCAGCTGTTACCAATGATTTATCATCAGGAATGCCATAGAGGGTATAGAATACACAGTTTTTGGTTATACCCTCATAGTGATAAACCAGTCCCAGCCTCTGTAACTATGACAATGAGGAACCCTGCATTTTCCTTTTACTTTGCTCTGCCAGACATCATGTCAGATTTCCCATTTACTTTGATGCCACCTGCAAACTGCTGAGGGTTTGCTGCTGTCTCATCATCCAGCATGATGAAGATAATGAAACAAGAGTCCTGCCACCAAACATCTAGGATACTTTGCCCACTACAAGGCACAGTCAACAACCAGTGGTGTACTTTCAATTAGTGCCTTTGGAACCTGTTGGTTCAGCACTTTTCCATCCTATCACTGCCTGTTCATCCAGGCCATGCTTCATCTGCCAAAAGAACTTGCTGTATGAGAGGGTTCTAGAGACCTGACAGAGAAAAGTTTCGGTTTAAAATGGGGCAAACTTCAACTTTTTGAAGAACTTTTACAACATCAGAGTGCCATTGCATAAATTTTTTTTTTCATGGACTTAAATATATAATGAAGTACAATATGAAAAACATGTCTTCCTGAAAGTTTAGATAGATAGTCTGAATTATATTAGGCAAAGGAACCTAATAATTTTTAAATAATAATTAAAGTTGACACATTTCATTACAGTACGTTCTTACACTCACATACATAACCCAACACAACTGAATGAATATTTTCCTATGTGAGTTAATACTTTTTAGTTTTAAGTTTTATTTAAAGGATTGCACAATTCATGCTTCTAAAATTTTGTTAACTATATTTCAAAAATTTTCTGTCACTTATAAAATGTTGTCAGTTGAAATGATTGCTGAAGAAAAATCTACATTACTTCTCCAGTTCTAGAAGAACTTGAACTAAAGAAATGAAATTAACTTGTATTTCACAAATCAGAACTGAGGTGTTACATACATAATTTTAATATCTCCCACCTAGATAACATTTGGAGAAGGTTTCAAGGATATTTGACAGGCTTGACTGAACAGGAGTAAATCAAATCAACTTAATCGTCATTTATATAATGGAACAACTCATTCTGAAATTTGGCAGGGATGGATTGGCTTTCGCTTGTAAACAATGATGTATATTTCTTTGTGATAGCTGGAGGAGAATAGCTACCTTTCTCTTTCAGTAGCTCTTGATGAACTCTCACCAGATCTGACATGCAACTCCAGGATAAAGGGAAGATACAACCTATGATCTGCCACCAAATACCCCAAAGCTGTCTCCATTCCATCACACTTGTGTAGTATAATGAAACTGATGTCAACTGGAATGAGCAGTTAAGGATATGCTCCCTCTCAGTATTGATGGCTTTGAACCTGGCTTGTTTCTCATTCCATAATCTTTTGGGAATTGCTGGGTTTGGTTACTTGGTTCTTTCTATTTTCTTGCTCTCCCATTACTGTTAAGTTAATGATAAATAATTCTGGTAAACAAAGAATGGAAGAAAACTAGTCTTTTCTTCCATTCCCTATTCTCCTTTCATCTGAAGTGAAACCAAAATTTTCCATGCTTTGATGATTGTGACTGGATTTTTTGCAAACTTGTAAACCAAATTTTATCTATAAACAACCTAAGTAACAAAGCAAAAAGATGTACAGTATAAATTCTGTCTGGAGACTGCAGTAATATAGTAAGCTTTAAGACATAAATTGCTTTCCAACAATTAGCCTAATGCTATGAATAACTGTGAGGAGTTCAGTAAAATTAGAAGGTTTTGACTGGGTTGCAAGTTCTCTTTAACATGGTTACTTAACATTTTGATCTTTAAAATAGCTTTTTTCTTATTACTGCTTTTAAAAATCTGTATGTATAGTTATGTCTTACCAAAAAAGGAAGGATCATTTAGCTTGTTAATAATGGTGCTGATCAAGTGCATTTAACACCTCTCAGAAAATGTGAAGAGGCTGGTGTCCTGGGGAGATAGTTTTGAAAAAAAGACAGGGGTAGGAAGATTCCGTGATGCTCTCAGCTCTGAGTACTTTCCTATGCCTTCTCCCACACTGAGCTTAAGTGCTTTCCAGGACAGCATCAGTGCTGTGCCTTCATCCACCTCTGCAATGTCTTTAAAGACAATGAGGCAGTGGTTGAATGTAGTGCTGCCATTCACAAATAGCAATTGATCCAACCTTCTTTTTTATGACTCTGAGTGGTGCAAATACATAATCTTTAACATATTATTTATATAAATTCTTGATGCTTAAGGCTAAACGTATAAGTTGATGGTTAATGGGACTGTCTGCATAGATCACCAGTGGTTACTAAATAAATAAATATTTTGTATGTGAAATTATTTTATATTAATATAGAAGACATCTCTTTTCCTTACTACAATGAGCTTGTAGAATTATTTGTATTCATTTACATAACTGCAGACTGTTGAATTTGAAAAGCAATTTAGAGTTTTTCGCCCTGAGAATTACCACACCATTTTTGTTTGGTAGATAGAAGGTAGTAGGGAAAGCCTTTGAAGAGAGAGAGAGAGTGGACTATAAAATAAAAAGGTAAGACTATTAGGCTGAAAAAAATTATGGAAGTCATGCCAGGAAGAGTGTAAAAACTTGTCACTGTCAAAGGGAGAATTAAGAAACCTGCAGAGTCTTTTCTATATAATTTTCATAATGTTGTTAAGTTTTAAGTATTTGAAGATTGAGAGGGTTGGTTTGCAGTGGTTAAAAGTCTTTAAATGACAACCATTTTTAATTAATGTGGGTTAGTCAATTTATTAATTACAATTTACTCTGTAACAATGAAAATATTGGAAAATTAGTGAGACTAAAAATGCTGTTTAGAGATGTAATGAAAGCATTCGCTAAGAGTCTTAATTAAGCACCAGACTGTGTGCACTGCGCTTTAATAGCAAGTCTTTTTAACTTCATTCTTCAAAAGAAGTAATTGCATCGTTTCTCAGGGCTGCTGCAATACTGTAGCAAAGGGCCAAAATCATTAATCACCATAATGCAGTATAAGTGATTTCAAGCTTGTGTTTTTATGATCTGTGCTCAGCTCACTGAATATGAACGTTCCGCTTCACTTATTCCTGTATGTTTGTTTATTAACATATCTCCATGTTAATTTAGATTTGCTAACTTTAATGTGCAGAGGTACAGTGATGGCGGTGAGCCATTTTCCAGAGCTCTCTACATGTCCATGTGCTTATCTGCACCCAGAAAATTATTTAGTTGATAAACCAATTTTGCATGTGTTCCTGCGTATTTCACAAAGCTAAGTTGATGTTGAGAATAAATAGCTGCAGTCAGTCACTTGTTCTGAAGTTGAAAGATTTGGATTTGATAAGTTAATGTGACTGTATGTTATCTGAAGAGTGGCTGATTGTACAGCCAGAGCATTATTCATAGCTCTAATATTCAGTCCAAATTTCGGAACATTTGTGCCTAATTTGTTTTCAGACAAATATTTACACTGTTTTTCCACAAACAGAAAATGAAGTTCCAAACGTCCTAAGAGAAGCTCGTGTAAAGACAATTTTTTTACAATAACTTCTTTATGATTATCCATATCTAAACATATTAAAATTGTTAATTAAACAGCCTATTGAATCTAAGCACATGAACAAATGCAATTTGAGTGTTGTAAATTTCCTTCCTGAAATGTGTTTGTGAAAGTTTGAAATGCAGTTGATGTGTATTTTTACCATTATGTCTTCCTCTAATGTCTTTTTTTTCTTCGTTCACATCTGCTGCTCAAATTTCAATATTGATTAAATGGCAACACTCTCTTTGCTGTAATCAAATTATTCTGTAAGTCCTGCTAAAATGAATTAAAAAAGTAAAAAGCTAAAACAGTTTTTTTATAAAAAAGAATAAATGAATAATCAAATAGCTAATGGCATAGTTTTGTGTGAACACTACTTATTTGTGCATAAGCATGGAGCAGAACTTGCAAAATTGCAGTCCAGTATTTGTATGTATTTATAAATAAGTGTGAATAAGAATATTCTGTGCAAATCCTTAAAGAAATGCAGATATAATATTATTTCTGTGTATAATTTTTATCCTCATGGGTAGCCAGTGGCTTTAATCTCTGGCTAGGGAAGCATTGTTTCTCTCTTACAAAGTGATCTGAAGCAGAAGTTAAATTATTTTTCCCAGTGTTTTTTATAAATTCTCTCGTACTGGTGGAATTAAGTAAATTCATTATTGTCGTTAGATGTAAAAAATGGATTTTACTCTACCAGGCTAAATACAGCAGCATTTTTCTCTTTATATACTTGAACTTTGTCTGTGCTGGCGAATTGCTCTTTAATAATGCAATATCTTTTTTTTTTTCCCCCAGCTAGCTCTGTTCCATTACCTCATTCTGTTGCATATAGGAAAGTGTTTTGTGCCAGGATCTTAATGTAATGTTTAAATATAAGCACATGCAGATCTATGTTGAGGTCAGAGAACTATTCCCACAGGATGAAGGAAATCAAGGGAGAAATGTAACTGTATGGCAAAAACCCCTTTATGGCAGAGATGTATTAGGTTGTGAAAGAGGGAAATATTAGAAACCCATTCATTTGAAACTTTTATAGCTGGAATTGACAAAACACTAGAAAATGGTCTGTAGAGTGAAAGTTGTACAGTGCAGAGCACTAGACGAAAAAGGAAAATGGAGCTTTTCAATCTTGAAATTCAATGATTTTGGGATAGGGAGACGAATCACATCTGTGGTATGTATCTCAGACTTTGTGTGTTATCAACACTATCTAAAAATCGACCCATTTAGACACTGAGTATCTAACTTGTCTTTCTTGTTCTCCCTTGATAGCTAGCTTGAAAGAAATAGTTTGGATAATGGTAGTCTACTCCGTTTGCAGCACATGATGGCGCATTAAAGAAAGATTAGTGAAAAGTATGCTTTGAGCAGTCTTGGTATTGATAGACTTCTGGGTTTTTGTTGTGTTTTCTTTTGCTTGCTTGGTTATTTTTTTTTTTAATTTTTTACAGTAAATACAGTAAATACTGCCTATTGCACTTCTCTTTCTTGAAGTCTGTTTTTATGTCCAAGTAGGAAAACCTGTTCATTTTCGATAACTGGAATGACTCAATGAGCTACAGAGATTTTTGTGGTCATATTTCCCTTACAATTCCAAGTTTTACACCATTAGATTGTAGTCATTCCCTAGCAATTTTTTTCCAGCAGAATTTTCTGTGCTTGTTTCATCTGTAGAAAAACATAAGATCCCAACTATTGATTAAAAAAAGCCACTTTTTAAAAAAATTACCTAAAAAAATTATTCAAATTATTTCTGTGGTGTTAGGTGTAGCTTTTTGTTTT
>WEIV01007150.1:35199-48593 GCA_013390005.1 Calyptomena viridis
TTTGTTTTGTTCTGAAAAAAAAAAAAAAAAAAAAGAAGCAGAAATTGATATTGTTCGGAAACTCAGTTTCAGCTCTCTTAAAAGCCAGTGCAGCAGTGATTAAAAAAGTCATTGCCTTCTGCAGGAATTTGATAGGTTTGTTGCTAAATGTACACAAAAAATTTAGTAAATGGTTGTAGAAGTTGTGAGGTTTCCTTAGGCTGAGATTTGAGATATAAATGCTGTGAAGATATTTAAAGCAAACTGGGTATGTAATATAAAAGTAATTTGTCTTTAAGAGCTTTTAAAATGAGCATCCTGAAAGATGCTCTAATTAGTTGTGCTTTAGTCTTTAAGGTCACTTTAATGAAAACCTAATTAAGAACATTTTTGTGCTGATGCTATTTTAGTACAAAAGCCATGGAATTTTGCCTTAAGTTAAAAATTACAAAAAAGAACTCATTTGACTATTTGCTCTACTTATATTTTCTTTTGATCCCTACAGAATTGTCTTGTGCAGAACTTTAATTTACTGCATTTGGTTTTATCTGATTAAGATACGGGGTCAAGTTCTGATACTACAAATTCAGAAATAGTACTAAAGCCCAAGGTAATGTTATTCTGGTGATACTTGGAGAACTTAGTAAATTTGTGACCTGAAAGTGCTTCTCAATTAGAAGTCAATGGTATTGCAGCTGTTAGAGGTGCTGGTTGAAGCAGAACCCAGTGGATCGTGGCTAAATTCCCAATATATTACTCTCAAAAATACACCTTCACATTGGAAAAGCAGATGTTTTCAGAATCAGACATATTTTATCTTTGGATTAGAAATTAAATCAGGGCTGAAGTCTGGATTTGCATTTCTATGTGGCAATAGAAATTCCCCATCATGCCGGGAGATTTTCTGCCTAAGATCGTGGAAATTGCATGTGAAAGCACTTTGGGAAAAAGTGTTTTTCTACTGTGGCTGTTCAGTGAAGCAGGATTGAATTTAATATTTGGGAAAAGTGTTCCCAAAAAAGAGAGATTTTGAGGAAAGCTGACTTTTACACGTTAACGTGTCTATATTAAATCTTTCCAAAGAGGATATAACTAGGAATAATCTGTTAAGTCAAGGTAGTTTTCCCTCTCCCATCCAATTTTCAAAATTGCTTTGGAAAATTTTCACTTTTTACTAGATAATAGGATTTAAATGAGGACTTGAAGGTCACTTGAAAAGATCCATTGTTTCCATGAACAAAAATTCCCAAGATACAGAATTTGGCCAAAATTTTCAAAGAAACCTTAATGCTGATAATTTTCAACATTGGAAAGCCGAAACAGTGTTTTGGTAACTGAACTGTTATTTACTGTAATAAATCTGTGTTTCATAGGAATTGCTATAAGCTGTTGCTCCCACTGTATCTACTTTTGCATGGTCAAATCTCTGCTTAATACTCCACAGTAATTTTCATTCTTTATCTGCTTCACAGGATTTTTCTGAGGTGAAGAGAAAATAGTTTTCTGGGCTAACAGCAACAAAGTCCTGAATCGTATTGTACATCACCTGTTTTGTTTAAGAGTACTTGACATAGGAAAATATTCTCTCAAAGCAAAATATTGTAGGTACTGTTTCTCAAAGCCCACTGCATAATACTGTGAAATACCTCATCAATTAGTGATTAATTATAAAATCTAATTTGTTGCATGCATTCGGGTAGAAAAGAGTATGTTTAAAAATATTATTTCTTTTCCTGAATGCTGTGCTGATCTAATTGTGCCTTGTGAGAGTCATGGTTAATGGGAAATGATTTATGAAAGGACTGCTCTCCTGTTGTCAGACTAGTGGTTTACATGTAAGGGGCTGCGTGTGCTCATGCAAGTAGTGACAATTTGTAATTTCTTATTGATCTTTTCACCATCTGAGACTCTAAATCTTACAGTTATAATGCAAAATTGATGGCTTTGAAAGTTAGACTGTCAGATACTAATGTTTCAAATATTGCACTTGCCTCAATCACTCCCAGAACATTTGTCCAGAAATCATTCTAGACGGGAGATTTTGAAATTGCAAGCTTTTTCTGCCATTAAAATGCTTGTACAGTTCCACAGGAGTTAAGATTACTTGGCTTTACCAAATCAGTGAAATGGAGAGACACCTTTTAGATTTCTATATAGTTTATTGTTTTCACTATTCGTCTTAAAGCACATTGATGAATAATGTAGTTGAATGTGGAAGCTTTGAGACTTAATCAGTTGTTTAATGCCTTGCCAGATATCAGTAACTTTTGAAAAGAAGCGTCCTGTTGATAAAAATTTGAATATTTGTAGATTTAGACAACAGAACAGGCAAATACTGCACAGGCAACACTTTGCATCTGTTCCCAACTTTTGAAAGCAGCAGTTTGAAATGTGCCATCTGTAATCACCAACTGCTTAAAAAGAGGATAGTGTCTCTTTGCTATTAGTGATTAATGTGAATCAAGACATTTAAAAGATTTTGTGAGCCAAGTTGTGTGACATGTCTTCAAATAATACTCCAGTCTTTACCGGGAATGTGCTGTAGGTACTAAATACACCCCCATGCACTGTGTCCCCTATCTCCTACGGCTTAAATACAGTAACATAACATTTTCTTTGTTTTGGATGACCTGAGATCTTGCTGGACTAATTAATGTTCAGGGATTTTGTTTGTTTGTTTTTATTGTCACCTTTCCTTGTTTCTTGCTGGGCTCTTTATTCTTCACCCAAGACATTTGTGTGACCTGTGCCTGTTTGACCTCTTCTCTGAACATTGAGTAGCAACTCTGTCTTTGCATGTATCTGCTGCTGATGGTGTTAAATCAGGGTAATACCTGTGCAGTTGGGAAACAGACCAAAACAATTTCTCCATAATAGCAAATAAGGCTATTAATGTGAAAAAATGTGGTCCTTAACAGGATGTTTCTCTAGAGGCTTAAATTTCCATCTTCTGTAATCAAGGAAGGTCTCCTGTGTTTTTTGGTGACAGAGGCTTGTGAATATAAATTTTAATTGACGTTAGACCTCAGCAGTTAAAAGTATGTTTAGGTCTCCAAGTCACCTTCGTGATTTCAGCACTAAGTATTTAATTTCTGCAAAATAAACAAATGTGAAAAGTCAGCAGCTTCCTACTGGGGTATACAAGAGCTTTCTCCAATAAACTCTTCTAATTTTCAGTGTTTTAATGAAAGTACATTCTGTGATGGGGATTTTAAAAATGAGCAGCGTTAAATGGTTGGTGCAGCTACAACAGGGGTGGAAAATTATCATTTTGGCTGAACAGAGACAGGATACCTTTTAAATTCCGCCACCATGTATAAGACTGTATCTTAAAAAATTTCATTTATATGCAAATATTTTGGAAAATAACACATACATGGCCTATCTGTGGCAAAATATATGTGAATCTTGTGGCGAATGTGGATTATTTTTGTTTTCATAACTTTAGTTGCTACAGGAATTCTTAATATGTTGAGGAAGAAATGAATTTAAGCTGAAAGCTGAAGAAGTACATGACAGGAAGGCTAAAGTAGAAGGAATTTATTAGGAAAGAACTTAAGGAAATCAATATTTTCATAGTTGCTATTATAAATCTACAAAACTAACATTCAGGAAAATTTGACTCATGTAAAGATTTATATCACAGAAATATTAGGGCTTAAACTAGTTTTATGCATTTATCTTTATGTTCAAAAGTAATGTCTGCAGGTATTTGGCTGATGTGTGATTGCACAGTGTATGTATGGGAAGCACCTTTTCCCATAGATTAATTCCAATTATATAAAACACAACTGTGTGTATAAAAGGATTTCCTTGGTTGAGTTTTAAAGTGCAGCACAGTAATGCCTGCAGCATGGCAGTTAGTAATAGATGCAGTGTATATATATGTAAATAAAGTTGGATTTATACACCAAGAGATAAAGAAAAGGAAAAAGTTAAGCTATAAAGAAATATGGGAAATTTTCAAGGAAATTTTGAAAGGAAGTCCAGAGTAATATTATGAGGCTTTTAAATGACTAGGACAAGTCTGGCAAAACAATAAGTTTCCTGGACTTTTTGCTGAGAGCCTCAGTAGCATAATGCAGAGCTGTGATTGCCTGTCTCTTCATTTTGTAACCCCTCTTTTGATTTAGGGTTTCTTTGAGGAGAGTGGGGATTGTTAACAACAGAAAAGTCCTGGAGAAAATCAACGTTGTTGTAAATATCCAGTGGAGGGTGGTTTGCAGTGACTGCTCAGGCAACATGCATCAGATGAGAAAATATGTATTAAAAATCAGGCATGTTCCACCTGGCTATTTTTAACCCACTGCAGAAAATGTGACTGATTCCCCTACCTGCTCGTACTTTTCTCTTTGAACACTAGCTGTCATACTCCTGTTGCATGCACCACATTTTTCAATAGGTTGTCTCTTTTCCACTGTCTTCTCCTATTACTGCATTATGGAGATTATAAATATATGAAATTGATCTCAGGATAGAATTACCCACTCCTATTAACTTTGCTGACTAAGAGTGGCATGTAAAACTTTTTATTTTCATGTTGTAATTTTGAATTTAATTCCATATTTTAGTTGTGAGTGTTTGGGGTTTTTTTTTAGTTTTGATTGTTTGAGGTTGGTTTGCTGATTATTTTTTGTTTATTTCATGTGAGACTAGTTCTGACTCTGAATGTTTTCTGGAGAAAAATATTGACAAACACAGAAATAAACTGGTTAGACTTGTCTTTTCCTTTTCATTGTGAACAAAATATTTTCTTTTTTTTTTTTTTTTTTAGACTAACTCAGAGACCTAGTTTTTAGCTGAGGGTGTTTTGGTTTCTTTGGTGTGTTTGTTTTTTCCACAGAAGTGTTTTGGCAAATCATTTATGAAACAGGGACTTGGACAAGTAACAACCATTGTTACAAAGAAAAGTTATGTATATTCTGTTTATTATGGATTGTGGAAAATACAAAATGTTTGCTTATATTGTAAGTAATCAGTTAAAATGCCCATTGGATAGCTTCTTGTGTTTAGACAAAAACATCTTTTAATAGCTTTATTCTGTATCATATGTGGAATGAAAATAGTATCTGTGCTTTTTCAATTCCATCTCAATATTTATAAAACTCAAAGCAGTTGTTTTTTTTTCCAGACTGATTTTTTGAAATAAATAGTAGCACGAGAACTGTTTCTCCTTAGGTAGACTTGGCTCTTTTCTCTTTACTAATTAGCTGCTATTGATTAGTACAGCATACTGAAAATATATGTGTCAAAATCTGAGCAAGTCTCATTTATCTGTACAAACACTGCTTTTTTTTTTAAATTTTCATCAAGATTCAGTTTCACTTGAGGAACATTATTATCTGGCTTTAGCCGTGAGGGGCTATATCTGCAAATATTTTAAAGCATGATCAAACTCATTAATGGCAACAGAATGGACTTTTCTGTTGAATGTAACAAGATTTATTCCACGTACAGAAGGTACTGAAACACTACTGAAAAATATCTCATTTTACCAAGGTACTGAACTAGGTTGTGACCTCATTGTGTTTTGAAACTACAGAAATGCTGCTGTACCTGGAATGGAGAACCACTGCAGCAGGGAGGCTGATTCCAAGTCATTCCATCTCCTTGTCCAAGAACGCAGGACTGTAGTCAGAGAAGGGCAGTGGCTGCGTGCCAGCCTGCGTCAGGCAGAGTAGCCCCTTATGTCTATTAATATATGGAACACTTAGAGCTACTCTTAGAATTGGAGTTTTGAAATTAGATTTTTGTCCTTAAATAATACCATAATAATAGTAACAAAATCTCTGCAGTGTTTCTTTTGCCCTCTATTGTTTTCCATTATTCACTAGTAGGGAGTTAAAAGCTTTGTTCACTCAAAAGAGCACTTGGTAACTTTTTTGTACTGGATACATGTTTTGCAGTCAAAACAAATTTTCAGTAGCAGTGTTCTGAGTTGATTATTGACCGTTGCTCTTCACTGGGGAAGGCAGGATCCATACAAAAGAATCTGTATAATTCTTGTGATGTTGTTATGAAATACTTTTTAAATAAGCATAATCTATAAAAGGGTATAGAACATCAGAATTATTGTGTGTGTCAGCAGTCCTTTAAAATTATTTGAAGGAAAAATATTATACAGCCACCAGCTGAAGTAAGCAGGGACCCTTATTAGCTTAATGTGTATCAGCAACTCAGAAATACTTAGTAATTTTTGAAAATCTGACTGGAAGCCAACCATATTTTGGCACGTAATGCAGCTTGAATCAAAATAATGTATTGCACACTTTTATTTCCTTTTAATTTGAATTTGAATTCGATTACACAGTAATGTTTTAAAGCAGTGAGGATTGAAGTAATCATCCAGTGGATTTAGTTATGTTTATGTGGTTATGTTTAAGTGAAGTCACTGCTTTGATTTCAGATCTATGTTAGACTACAAATGACAAACTGCAAGTTCAAAAACAATTATGTTGAAGTTAAAGGTAGAATGCTGTTGGTAATGGGACTTCTGAGACAAGAAGTCCAAGTGGAGAGTGTGATGGCCTTCACTGACTGGATTTTAAAATGTAAAGGAAGAGGAGAATCTTTCCTTCTGCGGCCTCATTAGCTCTCAGGTCAATAAAGTTGTGATTGCAGTACTTGTGCTATGGGGATAGCAACCTGAACAGACATTCCCTCTCACATCTGTAATATTTTTTGTAGATGTAATTGCCACCTACACAAAAATTCCACTGGAAAGATCCTCTGTATCTAGGTACTCTATAGGGAAATGCTTCTGGGCAGTGGGCTTATGTGTTGCTGTCTATGAACCCACTTTCTGCAGACATAGTGGAGCTGAACGCTGAGATTTAAGCAGGTTACAGCACTTCAATGTCCCTTTTATTTTGATAGAACTGGGTGTTTGAGTCACTTGGGCAGCTTTGACATCCACAGCTAAAAGTTCAGAATATTGAGCCTCCCAGCACCTGCACAGTTAAAGCCCAGACAAAACACCACTGCACCATCAGAAAGAACCTTTCTGGTTCCACATACTTCCAAGTCTGGTCTTTCAGCATACACCAGAGATTTAATTCAGATAGACTGACTTGGGCCATCTTGGACCAGTTCTCAGCTGTGGACAGCAGAAGACATATGTCCTCTTCCTTCCGTATCCATTATTCAGATTTGGGTGATGACAGGGAGTTTTGAGGTGCAGGCTGAGGCAGAGCAAGCAGGCCTTTAGCTGTTAATGTGTCTGCAGTTGATGGTCATCACAGTGTGCCAGGAGGAAGGCCAGGTCTGCCCTAGCTTGAAGAGCCATGGAAGAGGGATAGAGTGAGGAAGTGGCAGGATGGAAGCAGTATGGATTGGCCTCAGTGGGAGCAGTCTCATGGAGTAGTCGTATGTGACTGAGGAGGCTGAGAAGATCACAATTTCCCATACCTTTTTTTTTTTTTTCCCTAAATATTTAAGGCTAAGAAACAGTCTATAAAATGACAAACTGATGATAGTCTGAAGATTCTTAGCAGTGACTTTAAAACACATTATTTTTCCCAGAGCTGGGTATTTTCTAACAGTCAACCACTGATTGGAGAGACAATACCTATTGTCACGTATTTCTGTCGGAAACTGAAAGAGAAGTCCCTTTTGTCAAAGTTATAAATGATAAAGAATAATAAAATGTTTTCCAGGGATGCAAAAACAGAGAGTTAATCTTTAATTTCACTATGTGTAGCAGATTAAAAATATTCGTATCTTGAGTTCAGGTACTCAGCAGAAAGAAATATCATTTTAGTTGCTCAGTTAGTTCTGACTGTCAATGACTCAGAACTTGTGATATATTTCAATAAATATTTTAGTTATGTATATGTTTCACCATTGTGCTGCATGTGTTATTGTTAATTGAATATTGCCTCAAAATTTTGATTTATTGTGCTTACACTTTAAACCCATTTTAATGAGTATTTTATGAGAGTTTGAATTTTCCAGAAATAGCTAAGTTCAGCACAACTCCAGTGGGGGGAAAAAAAGTCTGCCTGATTATCGCATGGTAGCAAAGAGGGAAATGTGGTTAAGGGACTTAGGAAGATACAGATCTAGGGTGTATTTCTCCTATAGGAAGCAGAAACTCCAGAGGCCACTTGGTTTCTCTGAAGAAAAGAAATCCACATGAATTTCAAGAGAAGAAGGTCCTCAGTACTGGTCAGACATGCTTTTGCCAACAAGGAGTTTGTGTGAGTAAAAGCTCTGGGGTTCCTGATACAGAGACAGGAGTTGAGAAAAATGGGTTTGACAATTCAGATGGGGAAAAAAAATACCCTGGTGAACAGAGTCAGGGTAATCTCTAAGATATTAATATAAACATCTTATTTTTTTTTCTTTTGAATTGTTTCTTCATATTTCTCTGAAGATGCTGCTACCAACACCATCTCTTTGTTGCTCCTGTTCATTTGTTATATAAAATTCTCTTAGCAGCTCAGTACTAGGCAAATCATATTAGGGATTATAAAGTGAGGTTCAGTTTTTAGGATAGAGACTGATTTATCTTTTTCCTTTCAGAATCCTGTAGTTTGATGGCAATGTTAACTTTTCATTGTGCATGTTGTTTTCTGGTACGCCTTTATTCTCAGCTCTGGGAGAATGAATACATAAATAAAACTCCACTGTTCCTCTGCTGCTCTGCTGCCATTTTAATCCCTATTTATCTCACTCTAGGATGCCAGAGAGGAAATTTAATGTTGAGTATTGGTTCAATAAATGTCAGGAAGGGGAGGCAGTTTATATGCTCTTTTGCACTAAACATTTAGTTCTCCTGACAAAGACAGCATTAGAATATCAGGAGGGAAAAGCTGGTCTAGTGGCCTCTGCTTTTTTTCAGCAGCTGAAAATGTGGAGTGGAACTGGTGACCAAGCACACAAGCCTGAATTTTCAGAAGTGGTAGATACGCTGTTAGGGATTTAGATGCTTTCCTGATAAATGTAAATATTCCTTGTTTAAGAAGTTGAACTATGTGAGAGACTTGGTCTTGCAAAATGCCAGTGCAATTTTCATCTCATATTTTAGGCATAATTTTCATCCTTTTTCGTAGGCATAAATTTTCCATGGGCATAGTCTCTTTGCATATTTTATTACTTGTATGCTTTGTTTGCATTAAAATAAAAGACAATTACATCCCTTACCACTCAGGTTAATGAATGGCATGAGATTTGGGAAGCTAAGCTTACTTATAATGCAAGGAGGTTGTTAGGAAAAGGCAGAAGTACACATTTAGAATATAACATCATGCAAAGTATCTTAGATGTTACCATGTCAGGTGAGTTAAGGCAACAGGTTAAAGGGCTTACTATGCAATTACTTGTTTTATACATAGTTAATGTATGTCCTGTGTAATTTACAGTGAGGAAAATAAGACAAAATGGAAAGAATTTTTCTAAAATTAAATGCCCATCTATCAGAAGTATTGAGGTTATATGTCTTGAGTATGAGATAATTACCATACTTATCATGATAGTCCTTTACTTTTGCATTTGTCAGGAGACTTTGGAGTAACTAAGCTTAATTTCTGAGGGAGCTTCACTAAGGTGATGAAGTGCTGTCATTAACAGATATAAAAACATCTGAACAATGTGTGTTAGAGTTGGAAAAATGTAACAATAATGTTTATAACATTTTTTAGAATTAACTATTATGTCACATACATAAAAATATAAAATACCCGATGTATAATATTCTATACATAAGCATTTTATATGCATTGTGTGTACATAATTTCCTATACATACAGATCATATACTGATAAATTGTTTTATGTTCTTTGCTGATCCTTACCAATGAGCTTCTCAAATATATGTAATTAAAAATTCTCTCTCTTGAAATTTAGTATTTCTCATCTTCGCATATCCCCATGACTGATATATTTGAGTGTCTTTCAATTTCTTTCAGAGTTTTTCTTATGACATTTCTGCTTCTGCTTTAATCTTGTGTTTAAAAACAGGAAAAAACCTCAAAATTAATCCTGAAATTTGAATGAAGGATAGAATTAGAAATACACTTTAGAGACAGACTCATTCCTAAATGTGCTGAATTCTTTATGCTAAAGCTCTTCTGGTTTAAGATGTTTCAGCTACTTGCTAATCAAATTAAAAACTACTTAGGAAGTAAGAGTTTCAGTCCTTTTCTCCTTGATAAAATCAACAAGGACAAGCAGATGGCTGACATAACTAAAACCATTGGAAACAAAAAACTTTCAGCCTAGAAGAGAAGCAGAGAAAATTTACAAGCCCTGCCTCTTTAAAATTCTCCTGAGCACTTAACTTCAGGCTGTGTGAAATTCCTAACCACCAATTTTTTGTTTGGCTTTGGCAAACACCAAATCACCAGAGAGCTGGTGACTGGGGTAGTACTGATAGGACTGGTACGTCTCAATCAGCTTGTGCCTGGATTTAAAAAGAGAAAAAAAAATTGAGACTGAGTGGCTAGATAGACACCTGATCAGTGGGAAGGGGTCTGATACTCATAGTGTGATACAGACTGAAACCTGCCATTGCAAGAGCAGCAGATATTAGACTGGGAATTATGGACAAAAATGTCACTTGCATGATTTGACGAGCAAGTGCTCATCCCCTCTGTGCCACTCAGCACTGGTGGCCAAACAGCTGGGGCACTGCATGGCCTTGGGAGAACCAGCAAGAGCAGGGTCATCTGGAGCATACCACCCTTGAAGGAAAGACTGATCCAATGGGAGTTATCCACCTGGACGTGACAAGTGTGGAGGAGTAGAAGGACCAGAGTATAGCATCTGAGCACATGAATCCCTCTTGCAAAAAAAAGGCACTAGAGAAAAGGAGAGAAATGGTATGACCAGGCATTGACATGAAGCCAGTTATGGCCATGATCCTGGCTGGAGACTCCTTCTTGGGCTGCGTTAAGCAGGGTCTGTCAGACTTATACAGCCAAACAACTAGTTCCAGGACCTGGATTTAGCTGGGAAAGGAAAGACACATCAAAATTGTCCTGAAGACATGAAAAATTCTGAAGTATGGAGAAGCATGTTGACTGTGGAATGTGGCTGCTGAACGTCCCAGGATTCTGTAGGGCTGGAGTCAGGCTGCAGCAGGGCTGTGCCTGCAGACTGTGGGGTCTGTCTTCTCTCTCTGCAGTGCTCTGTGTTCATTGGGCGTTGGATCCAGCCCCAAGCTTTCAGCCGACTGCAGCCATATCCTGGAAGAAATGATCCTGTTAAATAACTATCATGTAAGCATGTCATTCAGGCTGTCAAGAACATGGGGACTAAGCATGATCATTTCTTTTCCCCGTCCTCTTTTCCAATTAAAGAGCTTGTTACATCTTTTTGATAGTTTAATCATTGAAAATTGTGGCAATGAATCTCGATGACATGCAAATGAGGGATGCCATCTGTTGATCGGTTCTGTGCACTCCCCAAGCTTAATGCTCAGTGAGCTGGTGCTAAGTGTCCTTGGTGTCTATTTCCCTTACATAGAGTAGTCACAGAGGGAATCTGATTCAAAGGCTTGGAATGAGTGAGCCTCTCTTTACCCTCATTTAAACAATGAGTTTATTTAAAGCAGCAGAAGGACAAGTTTCCTTAAAGACAGACACTACAGGATGAGTAGGGATCAGACCCAACTGATCAGACCCAGCCACCATGGGTTTAGGGAAGGCAGGTCCTGCTTGACCAATCTGATCTCCTTCCATGACAGAGTGACTGGCTTAGTTGGTGAGAGAAAGGCTGTGGTGGTTGTCTACCTGGGCTTTACTAAAGCCTTTGACACTGTTTCTCATGACATTCTCATGGAGAAACTGGCTGCTCATGGCTTAAACAGGTGACTCTCTGCTGAGTAAAAAACTGTCTGGATGGCCAAACCCAAAGAGTGGTGATGAATGGAGTTAGTTACATGAAGTTGGTGGCTGCTCATAAGTGGTGTTCCCCAGGGCTCAGTACTGAGGCCAGCACTGTTTTTGGTATCTTCATCAATGATCTGGACAAAGGGTTTGAGTGCCCCCTCAGTCAGTTCACAGATGACACCAAGTTGTGTGGGAGTGTTGATCTGCTGGAGGGCAGAAAGCTCTGTCCAGAGGAACCTGGACAGACTGGGTTAATGGACCAAGGCCAATTGTATGAAGTAACCGGGTGACAATGACAGAATGAGAGGAAATGGCCTCAAGTTGCATCAGGTAGGGCTGAGATTGGATAGTAAGAAAAATCTATTCACCAAAATGGTTGTCAAACATTGGAACAGTGGAGAAGTCACCAGCCCTGGGGGTACACATGTAAGTGTGTAGATGTGTGACTTAGGGATGGTTTAGCAGAGGACTTGGCAGTGCTGGTTTAATGATATTAAAAGTCTCTTCAAACCTAAATAATTCTTTGATTGTTCCATAGTCTGAAGAAAAATACACATGTGAACTTACTGTCTGTTCTTTATTTCTGTGACTGGTTCAGCTGAAGGTGCTCCCTCTGAGTGTCCAGACAGGTCCCTGCTGGAGCACACTAGGCCGTTTCCCTCTCTCCTGCCCAGCCCAGCACACAGGTATCTTTGCAAAGAGAAGTAGACACCTTACTTACAAATTTAGCATCTTCTACGCAGTCAGAGCAGTGGCCCATCTAGACTCCGTGTAAAAGTGGCCAATGGTTGACAGCATAGGCAGTGGGCATGTGAAGAGGTTTTCTCTCAGCACCTACTGTTTTGCAACTTCAAAACTCCTGGAGCCAGGAGTTGCATGAGAGGTGGAGGTAACCTTTGTGAATGTGCCTCCTCCTATGTTGAAAGAAAATTTTTTGATTTCTACTCATTCTTTGGAGGTGAGTTACTGCTTTAATGTGCTTTGTGTGGAGAAGTGTTTTCTTTTTTTTTTAACTACAGGCTGATAACATCGTTTGGCTCTGTCTGGTTCTTGAATTGTGAATAATCATTTCCTATTCACTTTTTCCAGACTGTTTAAAATTTTTGAGAGGTTATTCTACATCCCCTCAATCATATCTTTTTCCAGCTGAAAAGCTGCAGTCTATTTAGCCTCCTCTCATGTGGAGGAGCTATTTAACTGACACGGCCAACTTGTTTCAACTTTCTTCAGTGAAAATTCATTGTACTGGAACCATTTTAGGCCATTAAGAAATTCAGAAAGTATCATGTTCTATTTGAAATTACTTAAAATATTGTACTGTACTACCAAAAAGGTTGCAGAAATTATATAAAATCCTAAATTGCTGCTTTTCTCTGCCTCACTCCCCTCCAAAAAACCAAACCCAAAGACACTCTCATATATAGTAATTCAAAAGGAAGTTTTATGTATAGTAATTCACTGTGAGGATGACTATCCTATCAGTTCTGTTCCTTCATTCCTTTTTGTCATGGTTTAACTCTGGCTAAAAGCCGAGAGCCCACACATAGATCTAAAATTTCTCAGAGAAGGGAAAAAACCCCCTTGA
>WEIV01007150.1:48666-72017 GCA_013390005.1 Calyptomena viridis
GACTCTATCAGGACTCTGCTCCAGCAAATGTCCCGCAGGTTCACAGCCTCTCTCCTCCAGCACTTCAGCTCCGCGCAGAAATCTTCCAATCTTTCCACGGGTGTGCTGCGAATCTTTGCTCCTATGATCCCCCACAGTTTTCCTGGGGCCCTATTCCAGTGTTTAAGGCATCTTCTCTTTCTCCTCTCTCTGACCTTGGTGTTAATCAAACTCCTCACCCTCCTCTCTCTTAAGCGGCCATGATGTTCTGCACAGCTTTTTTTTTTCTCTACTCCTTCTTAAATATGTTATCACAGAGATGTTGTTGCCTGACCTTGGCTAGCTTAGAGCAGAGAAAAACTCTAGCAGCTTCTTAAAGAAGCCTCTCTCCTAGCCCCCCCCCAGCTAATAAAAACTCTGGCTATTTAAAACCACAACACTTTTGATACATTCGTATAACACTTACTAACTTTTGCAGAAATTGTTGTTGTAGGTTGAGGTAGAATAGAACTCGCGGTTTCATAGTAAATTGTTTGTGACAGAAGCAGCATTAATGTTTTCTACAACCTACCAGAATAGGACCACTAAAATGTCATTAGTCTATTACATGGTGAATAATTGTTATTTTGGCGGTCCTATTCTGGTCCAATCCCATACTCAGAGCAGACTTGACTTTGAAGTCAGCTCTGAACTTGAAAGATGGATCAGCTTTGTCATGACACTGGCATGCCAGTATATTGACTGTCTTTTATTTTGGGTTATATTTGCTTTTTTCCTGATTTTGGAGTTTAAAGAAAGGAAGTTGTTTTTTCTTGATTGCATAATGATGTTTTTACAGTCTATGGTTTTTGAGGTGCATTTATATATATCAGTGCACAAAGAGCTACTTTAGATTTAATTCTTAAATATTTTTAAACTTTAATATATACTTCTTATTTTAATACTTAGACTCCTCACTACTATTAATTTAAATCTGGAGAGCAGCAACATGGTTGTTATATACCTGAGTTTATAGGGGCCCTCACGATTTATTTTATGAGTCTTCTCAACACAGACCTTTCAGGTAGATTGATATCTGCTCTGCCATTACTGTCTACCTTGGAGAGAATTTTCAGCCAACTTTTAGAGTATAGTAACCACACAGCTCCTGTTTTCTGCATTTTCTTCTGGTAATAAAGTGAAGCAAAATAAACCCAGTTGTACTGTTTTTTCTGAGCTAAAGAGCCAAAAGCTTTTATGCTTCCTTTCTATTACAGTGGACTCTTACTAGGTCTGGCTCAAAGTCTCTGCCATGCTCCGTTACAGCTAATCACCATCGCAGAATTTGATTCCTTTTGTCTCCAGGAGAATTTGTTTCGAAGTTTCAGAGCAGCAAACCTGCTGTGTATGCTAGCATGCATTTTTGATATGGTGCGTCCTCTTTTGTGACCCCCCCCTGAAAATTTGTTTCTATTTTGTATGCTGGTGCTGGTGAGATACTGTGTCAAATAGTTTTCTGTCCGGGCTGGAAATTTTTTATTAGCTAGCACCTTTGGTTTTTTTAGAAGCTGGATTTTCACAGCATTCCATGTGGGAAATGTCCCTCAACCCATGTTTACTATGGTAGACACAGGGTCCAAAGTGTAGATTCTACTGATAAAAGATTCATTCTGTGAGGACTGAGTTGTCTTTTGCTGCTGTTCTTCCATTAAAATAAAGTTACGTTAAAGTGTAGAATATGACCAACTATAATATAATTTAAATTGCTAATTGGAAAAACACTAAATTGAACATGGTTTCTGGTTAATTATTTTTATGATCTGGTCTCACATAGCTCCTACATGTTTGTAAAACAGGATTTCCATGCAGAATGGCTTTTTGTGTTCCTTTGGAAGCTGAAATTCTACTAATACTAAATGCACATGGTTAATAATGGTATCAAAAGAACCAGCTGTATTTGAAACATTTAGACTAAATGATAACTACTCCTTTTTCTTCTATTTTGATAAATTGGCTTTGCTGTCAGTTAAGCTGTGAAAACTTGGACAAGTGAGCTTCTTGAATTCATTAACTTAAAAATGTTATTTTTTTATGAATTAAAGTTACTTTATCGAACAGAAGTTCCCTGCAAAACAACAGATGCAAATGACAAAACCTCAGATATTTTAGTGGACTTTTTGTTCCACATATACTGGGATAGTGAATCTCTCTAATATATGACCAGGCTGATGTTGTAGCTATATTGCCCTGAAGTTTGATACCAGAAAGATTATTTCTCCCTCAGCGTACAATAAACAAACAGTAAATTCATGGCAGTGGACTCAAGGTCATGTCAAAGTTGAACTCAATAAAAATCTTAACATTTAGCTGTTTATCTAGATGTCTTTGGTTTGGTGTTGTTTTGGTTTTTGTTTGTTTTTGTGTTTTGTTTTGTGGGTTTTTTGTTTTATTTTGTGTGGGGTTTTTTGTTTGGTGTTTTTTTATGGTTTTGTGGTTTGGTGATTTTTTTGGTTTTTTTTTTTTTTTTTAGGAATATCAGTATTTTCCTTTGACTAAAATATAGAGTTCAAGTCCATAATTCCGGCATTGTTCCCCTTTTACCTTCTACCTAAACTTAGCTGTTTACTTATAAAAAGGTATATTACTTTTCCTCAGGTAGTTTCATTCTGCATGCATTATATCTTATCTTCCATCAATTAACCTTTTCCCTCCTAATTTGTTCCATGAGTTGTGGTGTGCCAGCACTCTTCTGGTGCTGCAGAGACAGCCAGTTGTTTAGTATCTAAGTCTGCAGAACACAAAGTCTAGAGATTTTGATTATGCAACATTTACAAAAACTATGCAGCCAAACACAATGCCAGATGCTTGAAGGTATTATTTTTAATGACAAGGAGGTAACACATGACCTGCCACCATTATAGTGCTGAAGAATAAGTAGGATTCTTTCCATTCAGTATGATATTCCCCAGACAGTTGTGTTTCTGTAAATGCAGGAGATACTTTTTTGCTAATAGAACCGGAGACAATCATAATAACTAATAATGTGTCAGCATGTGGCTGTCAGTGTTTGCTTTGGATAGCTCAAACTTTTTGAAAAAAGCAAAGGAATAGAAATGATCTGTGCTTTTTTTGTTACTTAATTTTAAATTGAAACAGTTTGGTTTAAAACAAATCAATAGCCCTGAATTCTTTGCCATCCAGCACAACATTAGATAAAACTGAACAGAACATAAACATGCCTAATATGATTAATTTTCTTTGTCGGGTACAAGAACAAGATACAAGGTAAACTAACAGTAGTTCATAGAATGGTATTTATTTCTTCACTGTGTGACTTTTAAATGTTGCTATTCTTTTAAATTCAGTTGAATCCAAAGCATCAAATTTACTTTTTCATTATTATTTTTGCATTAGGCTGTGAGAATTTACGGCATGTTTATTCTCTTGGTTTCCTCAACTCTTCAGTCTCTGAATTGCATTAGAGCTGTTGAGGCTGTATAGCATTCCAGGCAGATGCAGTTTTCTTTGTATGTTATGTACAATGCGTTTTATGTATTGCTCTTTATTTTGCTGTAATTACCAGGAAAATTTCCATGAAACAGGATTTAATTTTATAAGAATTTAACCTAGTTGTGCTACTAAATCCCATTATAGTGAGAGCAAAAATGTCAAGGGGATAAGTAGCAGGAGGAGACGAAATCTTGTGGAGAAAGCATTCCATTGAAAATGACCCTAATAAATATCCAACAGATTTGTAGATTATCTACACAGGTGAAATATTGTACCCTTACATCTAAAAAGTTTTCAGTTTCCTTCACAATTGTTCACAACAAGGACTTTTTGTTCTCTTTTATTAACACACTTTATGAGAAAACAGTTCAGAAAATGGTTATTGTGATATTAGAAAGAACCCATTAATTCTTATCTTTATTTGCTCAGTATGTAATTTCCACAGAAAATTATTTTATTAAAATTTATATGAACTCCAAGTGTATTTATAACTCCCATTGATTCTAAGGGTGCAAGTCATCATTGTATTGTGACTGTAGGATGAAAAAAACCAAATTGTCAGGCTGTGAAAATATGTGCACTCTTTATGTCCCTTTGTGATTTACATCTTTGTATTTTAGCATTGTCCATAAAGAACTCTAAACTCTATGTCACATTTATTTTCCTAGACTGGGCTACAAGTGTGAGGATATTCTTATGCTAACATAACACAGTTATGATAAAACATATCAGACAGTTTTGGCTGATGGATAGATATCTTCTTGGTTAACTTCAAACCACATTTCTACATTGTCCTGGCTTGAACAGTTTATTGTTATTACTTTAGGGATACGAGACTAAAAAGATGTGTAGAGAGATAAAAAACAATATTGAAAATACATATATGATAAATCAGAACTGCTCAAAACAATAATTGTTCCCTTTTTCCCCATATGTCCTGACTGGAGCAACAGCAGTGGCCAGCAGGAGGAGCCTGGATGGTAGCAGGGGGAGTTGCGGTGCTCTCTGAAGAGCAGCAGGGAGTGTCGAGAGCAGTGTGTAGTTGTGGTGCACTCCAATGACCAGCAGGAGATGTCAGAGGGAAGCAGAGTCTCTCAGGGTAGCTGGAGTGCCACAGGAAAGTTTCCAGGGGCTGCAGAGGGCTCCAGGTGGCTGGGGTGCCATGAGAAGTCTCTCTGGGGCTCCCGGCGGGCAGGCAGGTGGTTAAGGGTTTTTAAAAAACAAACCAGAGAGAGTTGAGTCACGGCTGAAGCAGTGGTGTCAGCGGCTGCAGCTGGAGTGGCGGCGGCTGCCACTGAAGCAGTGGCAGCTGCTGCTGGAGGCTGCCGGGGGCTGTAGGCTGTAGCAAAGATGGCGGTTGCAGCAACAGGGAGCTGCTTTTGGTGAGTCCCAAACTGACCCATATGAATGGTGGGGGATCTGTTATATAGAGTCCCCTTCCTCTGCTCAGAATTCTTTGTGACTGCACCTGTGTGTTTCTCTGAACCGCCCTCTGCTCTGCCCTGTGGGAGCGGTTTGCTTAATCACACCACTTTTACTGGATAGCCACTGAGCCTGCCTCATCCCCGGGTCCACTCTGCTTCTTCCTGGTTCCTGCGTGCAGGAAGCCCCACACCTGGGGGCCTCATGGTGCCTGCCTGCGCTGCAGCAGTGGCAGAAATGTCAGGGGGGCCCCCTGTTCCTGTGCGTGCCATGCTGCCTGCCCAAAAAATCCGCCTGCTCGGGCACGCTCCATACCCTTGCATGCCATGGCACTGGAGCACCCTTTCTGGGATCATCGCATTGCTGCGGCAGCTGAGGAGGGGCCCTGGCATGCCATGCCAGCGCTGCCGCATGGTGCTCAGTGGTGCCTATTTCCCAGGCCACTCCATCCCCACTCAACTCCACACACCAGTACCTCCCCTTTCCCTCCTGCTCACACTGCGACAGTGGCTGGGATGTCCATGGGCCGGCACCACCATGTGGGCTGGAGTGGCTGTTGCGTCAGCCAGTGTAAGAGTGGCTGGCAGCTGGTGCAGGAGTGGCCAGCAGTGGCCACAATGGAGCCGGGATAGCCACTCCCCTCTCTCTACTGTTGTTTGCCCAGGCTCCACAGGAACCCAGCACTGCTGCCGCCACATGCATGCCGCATCCGAGTTCCGCGAGCCCAGGGCCACTGTGCCGTGAGTTCTCCCTCCCCCTTCCTGAGGGTTTTATTTTTATTTATCAGGTAAAAAGGAACAGTTTTAAATGCTCTGCTGCACCATAACATACATAATGGCTATGAAGTCAGTGGATAAGGACTGTTTATGCGGAGTCTCAGGATGCCTTTACAGGCTTTTTTAGAAAACTTGTTGTCAGGAGTTGAGAGAAAAATTACATTTATGTAACATTAGTACCTGTTTATTCTTTGGGTATTGTGTAGAGTTGTAAAAGACTTAAGTAGTGATGGGAATGTGCTGGTCTTGTTCACTTACATGAAAACTTGCAGCTTGCTAGAAATTAACAGTAAGAATATTTTACTGACCCAGAACATTGCTCTCTAGGTGTTTATTTTTATTACATTTGTCACTGTATTCTGGTTTTCCCTTCCTCATTTTTAACTTTGTAAATCTGACTTTAAGAATCCGAAAGTGTATGGAATGTTTTTCAGAAAAGTCTAAAACAGTAAACATAAATGCTGAGGTCAAAGACTTTACTCTTTAAAGTGTTGCCTATATTGTAATTAAGGTTGCCTATTACAAGGAGTTACAGTGCTCCAATTAAAATGACTTGTTGCCATGGCTCTCTCATTGTTCTGATCTAGCATCTGTGCTGTTGCTTGTGGAAGGCTGTCAGCTGCCTTGCTGAGATCTAACTTCCCATTGCTCAGAGTGACTTAAAAGTTGTCCTGGGGTGGTATTTTGCAAAAACCATGGTTACTTAAACAGCACAGTGAAAGTGTTGTTTGTACCTTTAAAACAGGAGATTGTACACAATGGAAAAGGCTTAGAAAGAAACAGCATAAAATGTATTAATGCAGATGAATACTATATTCTCTTAAATTATCTGCCCATTATGATAATTCTGTGCACACTTCTCCTCCACCTCTCCCACCTTCCCATCCAAGGGTCTAGCATCCTAACTTTTAATATCCTGAAGTTTCCTGCCTGACAGAGAAGTTCCTCTCTCTTCAGTGGGGAATCAGGGGACAGAGACAGCAAATGACTTGGGTGAAATGAATCATGTAGAGCACAGCTGCAGTTTATGGATTTGGACTGCCTTTTCAATCCCAGACCAGCATTTTTTCCCAGCACAAAGAGGCTTGTGGTCACTATAAGGAGGATTTTCACAGGACTGCCATATGCTATGGAGTTCTTCCTGCACTGAAGTGTTCAGCATCTTTAGAACTGATTACGTTTATAAAATCATTAATATGTTCAGAGACTCTTGTGCTACTTATGTTCCATCTGAGAAGTGGTAGAGAGAGATATATCTATTTCTAGAGTACTTTCAGTGAGCTTACACTAAAAAGGTCACCTATGTATTCCTGTAGTGCCTTGTGCCAGGGAATAGGATCTCTAGGCACTACCATGAAAACAAATGGTATTTCCTAATTATAACAGAAACCAAGGATTGTTGCAGGTGGGGTATGAGTCACAAGTCTCCAAAGTACAGTAGACATTACTTAACATTTGCTTTGGAAAAGCACTTAGAAGCATTTATAAGATGATGCTCTTCATCAGAATAGACACTTTGCAGAATTTGAGTGAATAACTGTCCTATTTCACTTCAATAAACTCAATGAAAGAAAAAAAGAAGCCTATGCCTTCTGCACAATATAGGTTCATTATATTTCCATTTATCAAGGACATATTTGCTTCCTATTTATAGCCCTTTTCTTTCCTGAACGTGTTTTAACAGTATTAGGGTGTTTTTCAGTGGTAGCTGTGAGGTTGTGATGCAGCTGACATATTTGTCCATGTTTCAGATGCTGTGCTAGAGAGGGCATCAGCCAGGCAGCTTTTAAATAATCTCATCTGTAGCTGCAATATTAGCAGATAGTATTGAAGAATGATTCCCATTCTAGCAGGAACTAGCTGCTTCTTCATTTTGCTCTTAAAACTGCTGGATGCTTGAAGTGCTATTTTTTTTTTTCTCTCTGTGCTTTTTAATTTGTTAGGCTTATGCTCATTGTTTTTAACATTATGGTGTTCAATGTGGACTCATGTCTCGCTACCCTGAAATGACTCTGAGTTGTTCAATCATAAAAGAATCTCAAATTAGTATGGGGGTGAGGAAAGAACTAGTAAGTGGTGGTGTTGATTTTTATTCTCTGGAGATAGAATTCACATCAATTTGTTGCATGATGCTGTTCCTGACAGTGTGAATTCCTCCATTTCAGATGTTGTTCTTTAGAGTCAATTGCAAAAGTACCATCTTTCTCAGATGCAGATTTTCATCTTGCCTCACTCTTCTTGCAGTCCAGAAAGGTGTGTGTAACCAGAAGCATTCCAGACTTCCGGTTCACATATAGTTGATGTGCACGCTAAATACTCTCCTTTCTGAAAAAGCTTCTTTCTTTTTTTTTTTGTTTTTGTTTTGTTTCCTGATTTGAGAAGTCAGAATTGTCTTACTGTGAGCTGTACCTGTTGTTAGAGTGAGATCAGAAGATCATCTGTCTTTTTATTTGGAGACATAATGTTCCTCACAGTGATAAGCGATAAATGAAACCTCTTCTGATGGGAAAGGAAATACTTCATCCGGAGCTTTATTAGTATTGTTAATGCAGTGCTTTAGTGTTTCCAGATTGAATAAGAATATATATTCTTTAATGTTGTTATTTGTTCTGTTCTTGTAGGACTTGATAGTTATCACTTTTGTGATCAGTGTAAATCACACCCTCATTGTATAGTTAAGTTGAATTATATCCATTTGGATGAGGAAAGCAGCCCAATGAAATACTCTCATCCTTCTAATAGAGCCTCCCTTTGTATCCAAACCTCTGAGATTAGCTCAGTTGCTTAGAGCCTGGTGCTAATAACGTCAAGGTTTTGGGTGCAACCCCTGTATGGGCCACTCACTTAAGAGTTGGACTCAATGATCCTTGTAGGTCCCTTCCAACTCAGAATATTCTGTGATCTCATTTGGGCTGTGACTGTACAGATATTTGCTGGAGTTAAAAGAAGTGGTATGAAGCACATTCTGGTACTTAAGATTTTTCCTTACCAAAGGAATGTTTCTTAGCTACTGAGAACTTACATAAAGTGCTTTTCATAGGGTTTGGGGTAAACCAGACAACTTGAGTGTATATTTGTACTTATCACAAAAAGGGCCTTACAAATCTGCATGAATCTTTTGCTTGGGACAAAAATCTGTTATGTGTATATACGAGTCTTAGGGGAAAGGGAGTTCCCTGATCTGCATTTCTGTGTCTCTATTTGCATGCTTGCTGTGTTCATCCCATACTTGGTTCAAAATAATGTACTTGGCACTTACGTGGAGGTTTTCAACAAAACATCCCAAAGCGTTAGAAAACTTTCAAGAGCAACCTACTAGGAATTAGCAGTACTACATGCAACACTAGTAATGTAGGACAATATTCTGATATCAAGTTATGTCATTAAGTTAAAGCTGAAAATTTTTGTCAGGGTCTTTTTTTGAAGAACATCATGCTGGAAAAAAATCAAGTTGTTTTAATATTTGCTAAATCAAGCCTCTAATTTAAAATTAGTTGTGACTTCTTTAGAAAAATAATACTTTTACAAACTTCAGAAAGGGGGGGAGGGAAAAGTGGAAATTAAATTTTCATGTGAGATAATAAAGTAATTTAATCAAGGCTTTAGGATATGCATAGCACTAAGGGAGGTAATTAAAGTGATGTGGGGTAGGAATACAATGTACTCTAAACAAAAGCTTTGCTTCCAACATCTTTAACTTTCTCTTTATTATTTTAATCTTCCAGTAGCCCTCTCGTAAGTAAATTATTATTAATTTATTTGACCGTATATATTTGGGAAAGAGCTAATTCCTTGTGATTTAAAAGTAATGTCTGGAATATATATTTTGTAAAGAGAAATATTTAATTTATTGTTTTATAGTGAAAAAAATATATTTTGTCATTTTCTGATCTGGTAGTTAAGCAGAAAAAATACTACACTGCCTATGCAGTTTGATGCAGGTTATGCACAGTAAAAGCCCTCCTAACACATCCTCTTAAAAATTACCCAATTAATAATGTCAAATCCCTTCACTTATTTTATACTTGCTGCAGTGAAGTAGTAAAGCATTAAGACATATCATTCAGCTATGTGAAGGATAATTTTAGATAAATACAACTTTTTGAACATTTGGTAGGAAATATGGGTAGTAAAATTTTGCTGACAGTCATATATCAGTAGGAATTTTTGCTTGCAAGAATTTGCTAAAGATCTTGACAACTAATAGAGACCCTTCAGCAGTAAAAGCAGAACTTCCAGCATAGTAAAGATCAGCTTGAAGAACACATCTCTTTCTGCCACTGTCCTACATGGCCTCTGTAGGAAGAGTTATCCTTTTTAAATATGCCTGATGTTTATAAGAGTAAAAGAGCATCCTAAGACCCAATAGAGCAGCAAGAATGTTTCCTTTCTCTTTTATTATATTCTCATGCTTTTTCTTCTGCTTGCTTTCTCTTAGTCTTCCCAGCTCTTGTCTTGGCTATTGTGTCTTAGAGCAAAGAAATCTGAAATACATTCTGAAGCCCCTAATTCCTACTAATCATTGTTTTTATATAACGTGGATGCTTTTGGTCTTCATGGACATGAAATGTAGCTCTGCCTGTTCTGAGATTAGTAAAGCCTGGGTAAGAAAGGAAAACTTCCAAAGTTGCCAATGTTTCAATTTCCTCTATTGTCAGAATGAAGCTGCTAATCCATCACCTGGATGAAATGACATGATCAAAGTAAATAATTTTTGTAACATACATTAAAAGGTCATAACTTCAGCTTTATTCATGAAGTTGTGTAAATTTTTTTAAGTTTCACGTTTCAGGTGCAATAAAAGTGCTAAATATTAATTTTAAATCTGTGTGTGTTAATAGATATCACAAAATTCTTCTTCCTGACACTTACAAACAAGGATTTTTGTTTGTTGCTAGGCAAAATGTGATATTTTCTCCTTCGGAGATCTACATTTTGAAAGGCTTAGTTTAATTTCTTGCATGCTTGAGGCACAATGATACTGACCCTTGGGAAGGGAAATGTTTCACATCAATTTAAAACCTCATTTGAAGAAAAAAATTAGGAGGTCTGGTCATTTTTGTAGTGCGAGTGTTCTTGAAGTTCTTGGGTTACAAACAAAGTGGAATTGGGTAGTGAAATTTTGTCCCTGGAAATTATTAAATTATGAGCACTTGTGAAATTTGAGGTAAAACTGTAAAGAGCAAATACTTATTTGCTATTACCTATCAATTCTAGGGTTCTTAAATGGAACCCATCAGGTAAGAACACCTTATGTGATGTTTAAAAATTGTGCATTATATTATACTTTTATTAGCGAGTTGTATAGGATTAATGATCTAGTGAAAGTAATACAGAGAAATTCTTATAAGCTTTTCCCCAAAAGAAGCACTGACTTTTACTACAGAGCCAACAGTAGTGAAAACTATTCTTTCTTCTCTCCAGGATCACTGATGATACATTATTACAGTATTCAGTCATAAATATGGGTCCAAAAACTGTAATTTTTTTATCTTGCAATTTTTTTTTCTCCTTGAAGTTCTTACAACCTAGTGAGGTTGCGGCCTGGCCTGGTTGTGTCACCAAGTTCTTATTTCTTCAGTTACCACTTTTTTTTTTTCAGCCTTTTGAATTGATACGTATTAATACTATTATGTGGTTTATGTCAAGTCTAAAATTTGTTATAGAATATTTCTGTTAATTCATGATTACAGCAATTCATCAACAGATGAAACTCAGTACAAGGTATTTTTCAACTGCTTTTCTCACAGTATCTAACAAAACTGTATTTTAAGCCTTGAACCGTTGCATCACGTCTGACTCAGGAAGCGTCCTGAGCTCCCCTGATACCCTGTTCTTTGATGAAGTGATACATGATAGAACCAAACCAGTGGTGAAAGAATTTACAACATACACAACATATTGAGTAAAGGTGCTCCCTCCAGTAATACTGCCATCCATTAAAAGCACATTTAGAGACGAGTCTGCATGCTGCCTAATACACTCAGAAAAGCTACTTCTTTGTAGTATTTTGATTAGTGCCCTAAAATATGTCACTTCTATCACAGGTTCTCAGTTGTGGCAAAACACATATAACTTGTACTACTTCTAGGAATAAAATCCCTGAAGTTTACTGACAGAGTTTCGACAAAAACTTGCTGGGAGTTACCAGGAGCTGTGTCAGTGCACTCCGGCAAAAAAATGGGGAAATATAAACTGGGGAATGAGAGGCCGTAGAGCAGCCCTGTGGAAAGGGACCTGGGGGTCTTGGTGTCTGGCAAGTTGAGTCAGCAGTGCCCTGGCAGCCAGGATGGCCAACCGTGTGCTGGGGGGCATCAAGCAAAGTATCACCAGCCAGTCAAGGGAAGGGATTGTCCCTCTCTGCTCTGGGACGGCCTGACCTTGGGTCCTGTGAGCAGTTTTGAGTACCACATTGTTACAAGGATATAAAGCTGTTAGAGAGGACAACAAAGATGGTGAAGGGTCTTGAGGGGAAGCTGTATAAGGGGCAGCTAAGGGCACTTGATCTGTTCAGCCTGGAGAAGAGGAGACTGAGGGGAGACCTCATTGCAGTTACAGCTTCCTTGTGAGGGGAAGAGGCACTGATCTCTGCTCTGTGGTGACCAGTGACAGGACCTGAGGGAATGGCCTGAATTTGTGTCAGGGAAGTTTTAGGTTGGATAGTAGGAGGAGGTTCTTCAGCCTGAGGGTGGTTGGGCACTGGAACCAATCCTGCCAGAGTTCAAGAAGTGTTTGGAAAATGCTCTCAGGCACATGGTGGGATTCTTGTGTCTGTCCTGTGCAGGGCCAAGAGTTGCACTTGCATGATCTCTGTGGGGTCCTTCCAACTCGGGATTCTATGGTTCTATGACAATTACTATCATGTCTTTCCACTTTTCTAATGGAGGACATATGCCAGTATTACGCTATGGCTAAGCTCAGCACAGGCAGAGATAGAAAAGGAATAGAAGGGGTTTATTTCACTTCCCAAAGCCCTGTTGTTAGCTGCTTGGTGGACATTTATTGTGATTTTAATTTATGCATTTGTTTTGTTGTAGCTACGTCAAAGACAGAACTGTATTGAAGGATCTCCCTCAACTGTTTTCCAGTCTATCCCTCTGCATATAACACAGGCATTATTGGTCATTTCAGAATAAAACTGTATTTCAAACAAAAGAAAATACTTTGATGTTTTCTAAGTGCAGTGTTTTGACTTCTCTCTCATTTCAAAAGAAAATTTGTCAAAAGGAGAAAAACAGCAACATTTTAGAAGACAAACAAAAGCTATTGGTTTGAATGACTCTTGTCAGTTGGCCTAAAATTGAATTTCTCATTATTTTTAAAAAGTTTTTGTCAGAAAAACTGTTCTTAAGAAGAGTTTGTTTTAATTAAGTTCAAACTGTTTTATGCAATTTTAAACTTGTCTTCTAAACAAACAAGACAAAAAAGTGTTATTACTTACTGAGCTCTAAGCAAAGGTATTTAAACAGAAGAAATTATAGCAGGATATAACTTGCCTTGCATGTAAAGCATATATGTTCATGTATAAAAAATAGGTTTTGCATCAATCACAAAAAAAGTGTGTTTTCATGAAAGGACAAAGCATTTTCAGGTGTCACATAAGTAAAACATTTGATGTTCCTAATCATATATAACACAACTCCCTCTCTTGTCTTCCTCAGCAAAATCTTTTTTGAAAAGAAAGGTGATCTTTAACTAGTACAAAGGAAGAATTCTACAGTTAAATTATATTAGATATAAATTATCTAATAATTATCTATGGGTAGCTTTTTTGTTTATTTTACAATTACTCTTGAAATAAACAAACAAAAACCTCCTGAGTTTTCATATGAGAGATTTATTACTCATTAAGATTTCTTCTATAATGGTGTCATGGTTTGACTCTGGCTAAAAGCCGAGAGCCCACACATAGATCTAAAATTTCTCAGAGAAGGAAAGAAAACCCTGACTTTTGTGATAAGGATTACAAGCAACTGTTTATTAACTACTTCACACAAGCAAAACAGGCTCTAACTTAGAATGTTAAGAATTTACTACTACTACAACTACAACTACTACTAAAATCAGAGCTTAAGAGTTTAAGGGTGAGCAGTTTGATAGTTGTTACAGACAACTTTCTCCCCCCCACCCCTCCCTTTTAAGATCCTTCACCTTCCCCCAGCAGCTCGGGAAGGCAGGTGTGTGTGTGGGGGGGGTTACAATCAGAGGTTTTCTTTGCTGCTGTTCAGAAGAGTGAGAGAGTCCCACCCCAGCTTTCCTCGTGGGGTCTTCTCCACGGAAACAGTCTGTTACAAACTGCTTCTTAGTGGATTCGTTACTAACAACAGTTTTCCTGGTACTGTTGTCACGTAAATCACTTTACCATAGGTGCAGTCATTTCAGGTGCCGGCTGCTCAGCTGCCTCAGTGCTTCAGTGCTTCTCACGGGCCACCAGTCGTCCCAAGAAATGCTGCTCTGCTGCTCCAGCGTCTCTTCTTCTCACGGCCCACAGGGCTCCACCAGGCCCCTCTGCTCCAAACACAGGATCACAGCCTCTCTTTTCCGGCATGTCTCTGTTCCAGCGTGGAAAAATCTCCCAGTCTTTCCACGGGTTCACAGGCTGAAGAATCTTCGCCCCTATGATTCCTCACAGATTGCTGGGGCCCTATTCCAGTGTTTAAGGCATCTTCTCTTTCTCCTCTCTCTGACCTTGGTGCTAATCAAACTCCGCACCCTCCTGTCTCTTAAGCGGCCATGATGTTCTGCGCAGACTTTTTTTCTCTACTCCTTCTTAAATATGTTATCACAGAGGCGTTGTTGCCTGACCTTGGCTAGCTTAGAGCAGAGAAAAACTCTAGCAGCTTCTTAAAGAAGCCTCTCTCCTAGCCCCCCCCAACTAATAAAAAACTCTGGCTACTTAAAACCACAACAAATGGTGAAGTGGAAACATCAATATATTCAATTGATGTATTAGCCAATTATTTTATGGACATAATACATTAGAAAATTACTGTATTAAAGTTATGTCACAAGTTGAGTTTAAAGTTGGTCTCTCAAAATTTTAGCATAGAGGTTATGAAATCCTCAAATATTTACTTTCTCGCTGGCAGGAAGAGATATTGCAGAAAGCTGCTAATGGTGTGAGAGAAATTGCACTGTCATATAGCATCTCTAATCCAGTTTTGCAAGGTGGTATTTCCTTTTGAGACTTACATGGCATTGTATTACGAGGTAGACTTTAAATGTTAATAGACCATTATCTATATATATGATGTACTTTTATTTGTTCTGTAATAGGATTTAAAAAAATAGCACTCTAATCCAAACAGACTTTTGGAAGCATCTATTTTGAAATCCTTCTGCCTTTGCAGAGATGGTCAAGGAAAGGAGAGAAGCTGGAGAAAGGTTGTAATGTGGAAGGGAAAGAGGCAGGGAGAGAAATAGAGTTTCACAACTTCCTTCATAACCCTTCTTGTGTTACCCCTTTTAGTGAAATTTTAATATTGAAGCTTTTTTTTAAGGCTCCTCATTTGTAGTCTTTTAGCACTAAAATCTTTGTTCCTTAGTTTTGATTAGTATCACTGTCTCCCATAGCATACTCCTGAAAAAGCATGGCTTAGGCAGGTGCACCCTTCACTGAGTTAAGAACTGGCTGATGGCTGGGCCCAGAGAGTGGTGGTGAATGGTGCTGCATCCAGTTGGTGGCCTGTCATTAGTGGTGTCCCCAGGGGATCTGTGTTGGACCCAGTCCTGTTTAATATCTTTATTGGTGATCTGGACAAGGGGATTGACTCCACCATTATCACATTTACAGATGTCACCAAGTTAGGAGCAAGTGTCCATCTGTTAGAGGGCAGGAGGGCTCTGCAGAGGGACCTTGGCAGGCTGGATAGAGGGGCAGAATCCAAAAACATGAGATTTAGCAAGTTTAAGTGCTGGGTTCTACACTTTGGCCACAACAACCCCCTGCAGCACCACAGGCTGGGGACAGAGTGGTTGGAGAGCAACCAGGCAGGAAGGGACCTGGGGGTACTGGTTGACAGGAAACTGAACATAAGCCAGCAGTGTGCCCAGGTGGCCAAGAAGGCCAATGGCATCCTGGCCTGTATCAGGAATAGTGTGTCCATCAGGACTAGGGAAGTCATTCTTCCCCTGTACTCAGCACTGCTTAGGCCACACCTTGAGTGCTGTGTCCAGTTCTGGGGCCCTCATTTTATGAAGGATATTGAGGTGCTGGGGTGTGTCCAAAGAAGGTCAATGAGGATGGTGAAGGGACCAGAGCACAAGTCCTATGAGGAGTGGCTGAGGGAGCTGGGGTTGTTTAGCCTGAAGAGGAGGAGGCTCAGGGGGGACCTTTTCACTGTCTTCAACTCCCTGAAAGGAGGTTGTAGCCAGGTGGGTGTTGGTCTCTTCTCCCAGGCAACCAGCAGTAGGACAAGAGGGCACAGTCTTAAGCTGCGCCGGGGGAGACTTGGGTTAGACATTAGGAGGAAGTTCTTTGCAGAGGCAATGATTGGGCATTGGAATGGGCTGCTCAGGAAGGTGATGGAGTCACCATCCCTGGAAGTATTTAAGAAGAGACTGGATGTGGCACTCAGTGCCATGGTTTAGTTGACAAGGTAGTGTGGGGTCAAAGGTTGGACGTGATGATCTCAGAGATCTTTTCCAGTCTGAGTGATTCTGTGGTATATTTTGTGTTATTTACAACAATATTATTTATTTCTTTTCCACTAGACTGTTGAAATTTTTGTAGGTGTTTAATGTTATATTCTTAAGTGGATATATTTTAAATTAGCAACAATATAGCCTTTAAATTATACAATATGGCACTTTTAAATTCAAATCAGTATTTAATAAGGAGTTTATGTTTTTAAATCTTCATAATTCAGGGTTTCATATTAAATGTGCTTTTGTTTTTGCATTTTCTGCTGTACTAACACATAGATACATGAAAGTGTGCATTTAGCCGAAAAAGAACAGAGGGATATCTTCAGAAACAGGACTGAGAGATAGCTAACTCAGAATTAATAATGATTAATTAGGAGCTTTGCTGAATCAAGGGTGTGGCTGGCAGTTCTGGTGTGGTTCAGGCAGGAATACATTTCTTCTGTATGCTTTGTTGTGCAGGCAGTCACAAGAAATGAGTTACAGTGAGATTTCCATTGTGTGACTCATACCACTGTTGTTTCTTAATAGTGTGATTCACACCCATGAAAACAGTGGGTAATGAAAAGCTGTCCACTTTGTGAAATCACAAATTGGACAGCTTTTTTGTTTGGTTTATTTATTTATTTTTTATTGTATCTTCATTTCAATAACCAACTCTCAGTATTTGCAATGGCTCACAGATTTTTCTACTGTGCATTGCATAAATATGCAAATATCTGTTCTAAATGGTCTTCATGTTTTGTTGCTGATTTTGAGAGACCATTTGGTCTTTTCATTACAATCTCCTCTAGAGTGTCTCTGGTGGTTGGCTTCTGCTTGCCTTCTGTTAGCCCTGCTCCCTTAGTCTTTACTGGATCTGTAACTTAGGGGCTGGAGTGCAGAGCCAGAGGTCCTGTCATTAAAACTGGAAAAAGAGAAGAGCCATAATGGAAAAGAATTTGGGAGAACTATGCTTATTGCTTTTTCTGCCATAGAAAAGCTGGAAGAGTGATTGCAGCTGCTGTTTCTGAGAGCAGCATAGTCCAAGTCCCTCTGTTGCCCCTCCATGACATAGGCAAAGCAGGCTTTGGCATCACTGCCACTTCATTGCTTTGGGCAATCTGCTGCTCTTCTCACCTGTCCTCATGGACATGGCTGAGGAGCTGAACTACCTGCACTACTCCACCATGGACTGGTCATGGCTTGCTATCTTAATAATCATGGTTGGAGTGTCTCTGAGATGCTCTCTGTAACAAACAAAAAATGGACAAACAAGAAAAATCTTGTACTCTGGCCTTCTTTAAACTTATCAACTAGGTTTCTTCTGTAATCAACAGAAAGACCTGTTTTTAATAGGATAAATTATTCTGAAACTGTGTATCTATTTCTATTGACTCAGCTTTCTAGTAAGATGCTTGGATGATATACCTAAAGTTAGCTAAGTCTCTTAGAAGTGTGTAAGAAGGAAAGGCTTAAATTTTTTTAGTGCTGGGAAAAATTGTTGTTGAAAATAAAATGTTGCCTGTTACCACATTTAGCTTTATTATTCATTAGGTGGTGCTGAGTGCTGCACAGATCTCTGTAAAGGACAGTGACTTAACCACCTAATGACATGGGATATTCAGGCTAACAGTAATGATCATTTTGTGAAAATTGCTTATAAAAAGTGGAGTATTGGAATCATAGTATCTTAGACACTAAATAAGATTGCATGAAATGCATTAAAAAAACTTAATTACACTTCAAGAAAATATCCTTGGCTTTAGAAGAGGTTTAATATTATGACTCATTAGTGATATTTTCCTGACTAGTCTTCTGAAAAGTTCCCACTTGCTGTTCAAGTGAAAGGACATTATTTTCTGTGAATTAAAGAACTGAGCAGTTAAGACCAAAAGGCATTTACACTGTCATTCTAGCTGAATGTCATTTGTTATTTTAAAGCAAATGTCTTTGGGTCAGAAATTCGTACTTAAATTCCTACTTTTAGGACCTTTTGGAGGGAGTGGTAGAAGAGTTAATGAAATAACAAAACCAGAAAAGCCCTAAACAAAGAAAATGAAAAACAAACTTAAAAAACCCTAAGAATTTCCATTAGAAGATATAAATACTATTCTTCATATGTCCCACATGGACTATCTCCGACCTTGGAAACATACTCTATCTGCCCATCTTTGCCTGTGTCCTTGGCTCCTCTGATACTGCTCTGAATTTCCATAACTTGCTGCAGAAGTGTGGAACCATTTCAGGATGCCCATGAAATTCTGTATGTCTGTCAAGAAACTGGTGACCTTACTTCATAAAGGGACAGCACAGGAGTTTGGAAGCTGTGCTGCCCAATAGTGTAAATGTCCATCCTGTCTCAAAGACATCAGCACATTTTCCAAAATGGTGTGCCAACAGCAGTAGAGGTTGAGTAGAGTATGATTACCTTAATAGGAGGGGACTTTGCACAACACTACATTAATGGAACCAAAAGGTTATTCAGTTTTGGATATTGCATTTTACTGTCTCAGCATTGACTGGACAGAGTGGAATAACTAGGGTAGTGTTTTAAGTAATTTTAAAATATCCACTGTGCCTTTTGAAATCAATGAGCTTGCTCCAGCTCTCTGAACTGTAGGGATCCCAAGTAGCAGGGCTTGGAGATACAGTGCTGAAGGGTCACAGAAAATACTGTACAAAGATGATTTTAGAGTGGATTTAATTTTTATCTGTAAAACAGATAATCCACGGGTCCTACCTAGTCCTATCAAGGTGCTTTCATACCAAGACGCTACTTATGTTTTCCTTATATGACTTACAAATACATCAAATTATAAATATTTATTCACAGGAACTGCATTGATATAATTTCTGAGAGCAAAAATGGTATTATCACTAGACACGTGCTCAGTGATCAGTATTGACCTAGACTGATGTTGATCAGAGTCAGGTGTGAAGAGGCCATAAGTTACAGAAATTTTGTCATGCTGTTTTTCTGAGGCCATTTTCACTGGTGGAATGAAGTCATGTTTTTTCAAAATATTAAAAACATAAATTATATTAATGTAATTTATTGTTCTTCCTTATCCAAAGGAGAATTGCATTCACTGAGATACATTAATTTCTTAGAAGGATTTTCTGCCAAAAATCCTGCCAGAGCATGTTTTGTTAATGATATATACAGAGATTTGTAGAAAAAGCAAGAACTCACACTTAGAGGAACATTTTTTTAATAAAAATCTTAATATTGGACTACAGAGAGCCACTTTCTGCTATAGTAAAACAATAAATGCTCACCTTTTATTGTTTATGAGATAATTTTCAGTTTTTCATGTCAAACTAAGGATACTATTTTCTCTTATTTTCTTTCTCTTTTCTCTGATAAAGTGAGAGACATTTTTCAGCAGTTAGACTTTTTTCTTATCTTTCTTTACAGTCTCTAAATAAGATAAAAGTCTATGCTGCAGAAACAGCTTTTCAGTATGAGTTTTGGTTTTATTTATCTTTCCCTACACTTTCTTAAAAAGAAAATAGAAGAAAATCTTCTCTTTACACAGCAATTAACAGTGCTCTAAAATGTTAAACAAAACACTTTATATAAAGCACTATTCTACAGAAACATCAGAGTGCTGATGTTCATGCCTGGCACTATTACAGGCATCCAAATATTACCCTACAATGTTTATGTGTTTAGTCTCAAATTTGTTATAATGCTGTAATGGAGTAAAAGCTCAAACCGGAGATGTTCAAATAGAAAAAGGGGAACTGAAGAATCTTTAGAGAATACTGAAAAAATTAGCAAATTACTTCATAATACTAAAAGATAATTTAGGACGTATTTTTCTCTCATGAAGGGATCCGAGGGAATGGCCTGAAGTTGTGTCAGGGGAGGTTTAGGTTGGATGTTAAAAAAAGGTTCTTCACCCAGAGGGTGGTTGGGCACTGAACAGGCTCCCCAGGGAAATGATCACAGCACCAAGGCTGACAGAGTTCAAGAAGCATTTGGATGATACTCTCAGGCACATGATGTGACTCCTGGGGATGGTCCTGTGCAGGGCTAAGGGTTGGACTTGATCCTTGTGTGTCCCTTCCAACCCAGCATATTCTGTGATTCTTTAATTATGTATATGTATGTGTTTGTGTGTATATATATGTGTGTGTGTAAAGAGATAATTTCTGTATTTTTGTATATTTCTTGGTAATCAAGCTCCAGATTTTCCATGGTCTTGCAGTAATGCATCAGTTTCAGAGTAGCAAGCATATAGATGGCAAATATTAACTCTCTTGTAAGGTAAAAACATTCATAGGTCTATTCAAAAGTTGCAGACCAACAAGTCCAAGTGATTCCTTTAACAGAGAAAGTGTCATGTAATTTTTGCGCACTTTCAGATGATTCATCCAAACAAAAATTTTTGCAGGTTTTCAGCACTATTTTTTTTTAGACTTTTTCCAAAATGAGCTGTTAGTGATCCTAAGACTTTCTGCCATTATATACTGTATCAAAACTTCCTGCACATCCTGTCACTTTTAGATATCAGATATTACCTTTGTGTACATAGTTAATTGTGGGATACTCAATTTTTCTTTAAAGCACATTGGCAAGTGCTGGAGGAAATATGAGCTTTGGATCAGCTCTGGAGTCATTCAAGTGTGAATTGACTACGGGTATGTGCTGCCAAGTCTGCAGAGGAACACAAAAGGTCTGTTTTCATTTCCCGACATGAGTAAATACTCAGGGAATTTATGCATTCCTATTGGCAAAGAAAGACTTGTTTAGATTGTATTTGAATATGTAAAAATCCACCTCCAGAAGATTTTTCAGGTGTTCTTGATTTTTCTCTGAAGTCCTATCAGTAATATTTATGAGGAAACTGTTCATGAGAATAATATTTTAGCACTGGATTTGAGTGTTGGGTTTTTGAAAGATCCTTTGTTACATATATCAGCTCTCATTCTGAAAATCTCTGTGCACACATATAACTTTAAATGAATGCTCTTGAAGGAGCTGCTATTAGAACATCCAGAGCAGAAAACACCTGAACTCTACTGAAAAAAAAGGCTGCAAATTCATTTCTGAATACAAACCTTGTAGCTGAGGAAGCACACAAGTTCATTCTGAAAATCTGCTCCATAATTAAGCCTTCTTTCAAAATGAAGTATTTGGATTTGATGATCTTAAAGGTCTTTTCCAATCCTAAGGATTCTACAGCAGTCAGGTAAATGCTGAGAAATACTTCAAAAGGGGCGAAGGAGGGGGTAAACAATACTTCCACCCCTTTTTTCACCTGCCGTTACTAATTGTTGCAAATGTCATGGGTTGAGTTGGTTACTTGTTAAAAGGAAATTATTTTATTAAACAATGCATTTGACCAAGCTGTTATTAGGAACGTGCTTTAGGTGCAGGATGGAAGTTCTAATCAGAGATGTACAGAGCAATTATCTCTGATGCTTTTCATCCTCAACTTTTGTCTGGCTGGTCTTGACTGGTTTAGGCAGCATTTAACATACAGCCCCTGTATGTCCAAGGTGGTAGGAATCAGAGGCAGACCTTAGCTACACTTGCTGTTTAGAAGTTCACACCCTGAAACTCACTTTCCTTGTGGAGGATCTGAAGTTAACATCTACTTCCCTGTATAGCTAAGTTACAGTCTCAGAGTTTTACAAAGTTCCAGACTCACTGGTACTCAGACAGTGCCTGAAGTTTGCAGGAAAATTTAAACCATTAACACCCCAAAGTAATAAATGGGTTTCTAAATACATTACACTTTACCCATTAGAAGTCATATGCAACTGCCTGCAGAGGATCTGTGTACAGAAGCAGTTGCGTTTTATGATTCATGGTCCTCTTTTCTTCAGTCCAGTCTTGCTTTTTGTTGTGGTGAGCATGCTGGTCAGAAAGGACCTTGGCTCTCCCATGTCTTCCCAGTCTTCTGTGTCTCGCGATTCCTCTGATCAACCTTCAGATGCTGAGATACAGCTATATAGAGAATTCATAGGGCAAATAATAACAGGAGTTAGATATTTTTAACTGTTATGCATACAAGCTGAAGATTTTTTTTAATGTTGCGTTTAAGATTTCTGTATTTACATTTGAAATGAGAACTTTTTACCTTAAAGCGTACATCTGTATCTTGTGAACTTTTGGGGGTTTTCCCTGATAGTTTCTGAGCCCATAGAAAACAATAAATTTTACGCACACGGCATCTGTGTGATCTAAGGAAGCATTAATATTCTCTTGAAATCTGTGAAGGTCAAGGAGTTTAAAATAATAGGTATTAAGCTCAGGAGAGTTGCTTATTTTTATAAAATTATATTTTGTTTAAATAAACATTCACAGTGAAAATATTTCAAGCTACTGCCTCTATATTCATGATTTTTTTTTAAATGGATAGATGATTTCTGACACACTGTATGTTGAAGGTAAATTAAGAGAGTACCAGTTTGATTTAATTTTTTTCCTGATGAACGCACTGTGCTTTGGAATGGAACTTCAATTTGCAATTAGTATTTTTAAGCACATTTTTGAATGTACAAATTTACTTTTTCTCTGAAGTATAATAGTTCAAATGAATTTCCTCCTTACGATCTGCACTCTTCATGTGAAGAAATATGCAGAAATATGGATTGCTCTGGTGAGCAAACCCCATGTTTTTTCTGTGTATAAGTGGCAAGAAGTATCTTAGCAAGAGCAGCTTCAAGTATTTACTGGAGTTGGTGTAAATGCAGTACCACCTTTATTGTGAACAGGCAAATGCTAGAGGTTGTGTGAGTTAAAGTATTTCTAACTATCTCTGAGTTTGCCTTAGTATTTTATAACTTCACAACAAAGGTACTGTAAAATAATCTAGGTTTTGTGATTATTGCAAGGTGTCTAAATTATTCCACTTTTTATCAGAATTAGTATAATGGCAGGGCAAGGGGTGTTAACCATTCCCCATCTAACCATTCCGCTATTTGTTCTCCTAAATCCATTATAAAATCTCTGTTAAAAGATCGAATACTGTATAGAATTTGTATCAGTAATTTCTTTTTCTGAATTTTACCATTAACACTATTAAGGAAAAAAAAAACACATCA
>WEIV01007176.1:1077-77542 GCA_013390005.1 Calyptomena viridis
TCACTTGCCATTTACTCTCTCCAGGAAGGAAAATACGTTTCATTCAGTTGTTAACATTATATTACTAGGGAGGCCTCAACTGGAAATCTGCTTCTTGTTAAATCATTCTATGAGCTCCAGCAAGTCGTTCTGGTTTTTTTTAAACCAAAAAATAAAGTTTCAAACAACAACGGACTTGTAAATGACAAAACCAACTAGCCTACAGCAATGCCAATTACTATGGATAATAATTTATTATGTTATGGAAAACATGTCTTATGCAATAAACTAAACAAAATTTTCCCTTCTTAGCACCATAATGGTAAAACTACAGGAAAATATATATGGATTGCAAACTTAAGAACCATATTGGTCCTTCTGTTCCTTCACTTAGGAAGCACATTCCAGTGGTGTGGAATATGCTATATTTCTATACACAGCTATATTTCTATACACTTGTCTGGAATTTTATTTAGAACAGTAACATGGCAAGGCTATTGCTAATGCAAGAGGAAGACTGAGAAGTTCCATTTCCCCAAAATCAGAAAGATTTCCTGCAGTGCTCTACTACAGGGTCTTTGATTATTGGTTTTATATGTAGAATGTCATATGCTCTTCTGTTAAAATCAGGAGGAGTTGTATCAGCATGACTTGTCAAGGCTGATCCAAGGAAGAGGAGGATTGGGGTCTGGAGCAGCAACAATACTGGGCTGCTGCAGCTTTTTCTGGGACTGGACTTGCAATCAGAAAGGCCTTGTGGGCCTATAATCCTCTTCTGTTGAAGAGAATGAAAGTTATCCCTGCTTTATCCAATAGTGTATATAATGGTAAACTAACTGGTCCTATAATTAAGTTATGGATGAGGCAGTGTGAAACTGCTGTTGATAAAATCTGGACTGCTGTGCTGACTTCAAGGTTAAATCAGTAAGCTTGTGTATGCTTCAGTGCTGTCTGCAGTATATAGGAACTTTCTGGAAGTAGGTGCAAGGCATTTTGAACTGCTACATATAAAACCAATAATCAAAGACCCTGTAGTAGAGCACTGCAGGAAATCTTTCTGATTTTGGGGAAATGGAACTTCTCAGTCTTCCTCTTGCATTAGCAATAGCCTTGCCATGTTACTGTTCTAAATAAAATTCCAGACAAGTGTATAGAAATATAGCTGTGTATAGAAATATAGCATATTCCACACCACTGGAATGTGCTTCCTAAGTGAAGGAACAGAAGGACCTATATGGTTCTTAAGTTTGCAATCCATATATATTTTCCTGTAGTTTTACCATTATGGTGCTAAGAAGGGAAAATTTTGTTTAGTTTATTGCATAAGACATGTTTTCCATAACATAATAAATTATTATCCATAGTAATTGGCATTGCTGTAGGCTAGTTGGTTTTGTCATTTACAAGTCCGTTGTTGTTTGAAACTTTATTTTTTGGTTTAAAAAAAACCAGAACAACTTGCTGGAGCTCATAGAATGATTTAACAAGAAGCAGATTTCCAGTTGAGGCCTCCCTAGTAATATAATGTTAACAACTGAATGAAACGTATTTTTCTTCCTGGAGAGAGTAAAAGGCAAGTGATAATGATATGTTTCTGTAAGCCAGTAAGAAACATAGTTGATGTTCCTGGATTTTGGCTGGATTAGGTATTCTCTCAGTATTTACAATTATGAGCCCCTTAAAATGAAACAGAAGTGTGCAATTAGGTTGGCTTGCTGGAAGCTCTCCAACTTCTCTGACACTTTGCTCTGTCAGAGCAAAACTCACCAGTAGTCTTGATTTTTTAAAGGGACAAAGAGCAGCCATACTGTTGTAACTCTTTTACAGGACCTTAAAGCCAAACAGCTGCTTCACGTGCCCGTTCCCTACTTCTGCCACTCCAAAATGACATTGAGGGGGACAAAATTAGGGGAATGATGGACAGAACTGTCAGCCTGTGGAGAGGGCACAGAGCAAATAATGTACAGAGGAGGAGCAAAAATCATCACAGAACTGCAAAGTAAATATGTGATAAATGTGATGAAAAGGATACATGGTAGCTCTTTCAAGTGTATATACCTGGAACATCTTTGCTGCTGAAATTCACTCTGTTTTCCTGTTTGACTTGCCTTCCTAAGATGAAGCTGATGTCTATTTCACCAGGATCTGTTTGATTCTCCAGAAGTTATGGGGAAGAAGATCTCTTCTGTAATGGGGAAAGGGAGAAATTGCCTTAAGGCTGTTGTGAGACAGACCTTATTTCTCAGCAAGCCTTCTCTGGTTCTTAGTGTGATGCAGGGTTGTGACTTGTGATTCCTCCTTATCCCTTTCCCTTGCATTGCAAGGGAGTCACTTTGCATGTTCTAGTGGGATGAAATGAGAATCTGTTCAAAAGGGACAGTTAAGGGCTCCTTCAGTATTTCACACACTCTGCCTCTGAGCCTAAGTATGTAAAAGGTTTTCAGATGACTAAATAACATGGTAGCTTCTTTCGTAGCTTTGAAGACTTCTGTGGGTATATCAGCACATACAGTAAAAGCTCTTGCCTGTTTTGTCCTGGCACTCTTCTAAGTTGCCTCCTGTATTCTTTCTGTCCTGTTAAAGATGGGAACCTATTTTTGTAAACTGAGGCATCTCTGTAAACAATGAAAAGCATCCCTATTGTTGAGCATGGCAAGTGTTTCTCCTCTGTGCCAGCTGTTACTTAGTCACAGTCTTTGGCTGCAGAGTTCTCGTGAAAGAATCTACTAAAACAAATCAGGCAGCCTGAACATTGCCATAATTAGTCTTTTAGGGGGCTCCTTGCGACCATATAATTCCTTTTGCATAGCCTAAGTTATGGTAAGGATGGGCTGTGTTTGAGAAGAGAACAATTCTCGCCTTCAAACCAAGAAGGCCAGGTGGTGACAGTCTTTACAAAGGTCAGGCTATGGTAGAATGATCTGTTCCTGTCATATATTAGAAAATAATGGACTGGCCTATTTTTAAACCACTAGTCCTCTTTCTTACTGCATTTAACCCAACTAAACAAGTGATACTGCATTTATGAGGACAACTGGGGACAATATATTGTCACCTGCTGCAGTGTGGTTTCTCTGCATCACGCTACCAGTGGAAATGGCACTGGTTCTGCCACTGGGGACTCTGGTGCTTTGAGCTGCAGGGTGTAGAGAGGAGGTTTGGCATGACTAACCCTTAGCTGCAATTTTGTTTAATTTAGTAGCCATTCTCAAGGGTATTCAGAGTTGACTGCACTGCTCTTAAGGTTAGCCAGAAGTTTCTCAGAGTTTCTATTACTTTTTGTATTTACTTTTGAGGTTAACAAAAAAACAAACCAAAAAACAGGGGAAAAAAAAAGTTCTTTGTTTGCACTTAGAACCCTTCATTTCCTGAGTCCAAGGTCTAAAGTACGGTCTGAAATCCCTTTATTCAGTGCTAGCAATGCTGGCTCTTAAAACAGGGTATTTTGGGTATTTCACCAAACATACCAGGTAATGTGGATTAATTTTTTTGGCTCTGTACTCACTTCACTGATACTGGAAATGAAACTCCTTGTGTCCAAAACTAATAAATTCTGTGCCTGTGTAACAAAGATTAGAAGTGTCATCTCCATTTTATCTCTGATTTGAATCCCTAAAGGCGATTTGACCTTGGAGAGTCTGAGAGCACAGAACAGATGGTGAGGGGGAAGTAAGATACTGGGACTTGTCCTGTTCTTTTTACTGGTGAGAACAAACTCATGACTATAAGCATGCCTTTAACAGAATAAGATTAAACCCATGTATTTATAAGTACAGAAGCTACATTTCCTAGTTTTATAAAATAATGCTGTCCAGCAAATGGGTTGGCAAAGGAAAAGAATCTCTTGTTGCTTTTGTAGGTTGGTTTGGGTTGTTTTTTTTAATTTTTAAATGATGTCAAGCCCAGTGATGGTACAACAGCTTGATGACCACCATAAGTATTTTCATGAGGGCTATCAGACCATTGCAGCTCAAAGAGACAACCAGGAATAGGATTGCCTGTTCTGTTGTTTCCTGCCAAATCACAGTTGTGCACTTAAAATAGCAGATCTGACTAAGTCTTTAACTGGTTTGCAAGGCAAAGCTATGTGTTTGGGACCTGCAAAGATGGATTGCAGCATGTTTCTGGTGGGAAATGCACTACCTCTGTTAATTGTGTATTGAATGAATAGTTCTAATGTGAGTTGCTGGAGACAGAGTAGAGAGCTTTTTTCCTTCTGCTTTGCTGTAGGAAATCTTGTTTCCAAACTTGCAAGGAGGATGTAAATTCTTGGAAGTTAGCTAACTCCAGACATTAGGTAGCAAATACATGTCTTTGTTACCGAAGTCAGTATCTATAAACAAATTTCCTTACTTTCTGCCTCTCTCTCTCTTCTTCTGTGTAGGGTTGTTGGGCAATTCTGGATGGGTGGGTATGTCTGTCTTGCTTTCAGTGATGTTTCCAGAATTAGTTCTGTGTTTCCAGAATTACTTCTGTTACAATACAAGCCATTAAAATACACCTGAAACATGTAAGATGTATCTATATGGTCTTATTTGATAAGCAATAATAATGGGCTATTTTGCTGAGACTTCTGAATTGGGCACCAGTAACTTCTGGTTTGTTGCTTACCAGAAATGAGACAGATGCCATGTGGTTCACAAGGGGGTAAGTTTTCATTCACTTTGCTTCTGATCTGAAGTGGAATAGGTTGTGGTATCTCTGTCAAAGGAGTTTTGTGAGTTCCTGGGGTTGGTATGTCCTGGCATTGGTTGAACCTTCGTGTTCAACCTACTTCCCATTTTCACAGCAGCTCTGCAGTCAACTCTGAATATTTTCTTTGTGTATATTAGTGAGGGAAACCTTCAGATGCTGTGTAGAGATGATCAGTAACTTAGGCCAAAAGTCCATAGCTTCTTCCATTGAATAGGTTCTTGCTATTGTGAAGAATTTGTTCGTTTTGTTGGCAGTACAGGCAGAACAGCGAGAATGGAGACCCAAAGGTTCTGGGCTAAATATTTCCCAGTTCTTAGCGGTTGTTGGAGTCCAGGATATCGGGACTACACCTCAAATTGCCCTGGAGGATCTGGGATCACCACAGAGAACCCAGGAGGATACAGTTTTTGCTCTGTGGCCCTGGGAAAAGCTTCCAACATTGATGGAAGAAGCAAGAGCAGCAAAAAAATAATTTGGATCATAGTTTAATTTGTCATAGAAGTGAAGCTTGTAGTTTTAGGTTTTGTAGTATAGATATAAAAGAAGACAAGATGAAGGATTTTGGGTGTTGCCCTGAGTTCTTTCTTCTTCTTCTTCTTGCTCTTTGTACTGCAGTAGAGCTGCCACTTACAGATTGGTAGAATAGATTTGAGGTAGAGAAGACGTGTTAGTAACAAGTTAGGATTACTGGTACAGAATTGCAAACATGATACGTGGTATCTGTCAGTTGGTCGTTAGTGTCCTTAAAATCTAGATGCAGTCGCCATTTCGGGCACTTCTAAGGCATTACACACTTTGGTGTGTTAAACCCAGGTTAGGGTGACATGCTGAAGTTGTGATAAAAGCTTAATAAACAGCAAGAGAAACTGAGAAGTTGTGAGTTTTATTCCTTTATCTGGTACTGGACTTGGATAATAAGAAGTACTCTAACAAACAACCTACAAAAACATCAACAAGAGTACTTCGACAAGCAGTAAGGGCATCCATTGCATGATTTCAAAGGCCTGTTGTCAATCTTTCACACATAGCATTTGTTTTTCTCTGTTAATGCTAGTATTGAACCACACCAATTACATTATTACAGTACACTGTGTAAAACATGCTGCCGTTCTGTATAGATGGGTTGCAGTGGATCTGGCAATTATGTCTATTATGGAAAGACACAAGTTAAACATTCGAATGCCCATGAATTAAGGGGCAGGCAGCAGGCACTCATTAAAGATTTTAATTGCTTTCTTTTTCTTTGGAAGAAAGCAGGGGGAGCCATGTTTCAAAGTGAACAATTAAAGGATACTTCATAGCTAATTGTTGTGAGAAGGGACTGCTACGTGGAATATGCTCTATTGCTTGACATTTTATTAAGAAGCACATCTTTGTACTGTGATAAAATTTAATTTTCTGCAGCGTAACTGTGTGCGTAATAACTGCTGAAGTAATGGCTGTTTGGATTTGCTGTGGCTGTTTTCCTTTCTTCATGAAATAAACATGCTATAAATAAGGATCACTGATGTACAGCACATCCTCTGTGGATAGGTGGCTTATCTAGTTTGCAGGTAAGTATACTGTATATGTGGATAGGAAGGTACAAGCTGTCTGTAGCTCAGCAGGGTTGTTTGTTGTACTGCAGATGCCCAGAAAGGCAGATCTCTTCCCTGCTGTCAGAGCCAGCATAGGTCTGAAAGTCCCAAGTGGTGGTATTGCTGTGGATTGGAGCCAGACCTGAAAAGCCCTGTTGAACCCCAGCCAATTCTGTGCCCTGTCAGGTTGAACACCTGAGCTGGGCTTCTGGCATGATGCAGAGACACACAGTGACTGAATGCTGGTTAGCTCAGGGGTACTAGCCTGGGCTGGAGCCTTTTGGGTGTGTGTGGCCTGCAGATGGGCTGTCTCTGGCCTGTGGAGTATTTAGGTGAAGATGCTTGCTGTGCTGTGTCTGGGCAGACTATGAAATGTGTCCAACCTCCCCAAATAGGGAATTTGGTGTCATGTGTGAGCCGTGTACATGCACAGCTAATTGTGCTTAATGCATCCCAAAATAAGCAAATGAGATACATCTCTGGGTTGCTCCGTTACCTAGGAGTACCTCAGATAAAGGGGCATTGACTGTCTATCTTTGCTCTGTATAGTGCATGTTACACTAACTCCCAATGGTGAAACTAGGGTTGATAGCATTAGCGACCTTCTCCATCCCACAAAACAGCCTTGAACAGAGGTTCTCTTGATGGTGTGACTCATTATCTCTCTCCATCATCCTTGTGTGCTGTGAGGCATATCTGTGTGACAATAGGAATAGTCATGCTGAGGGTGTTGAAAATGTATTTGTAACTATGTTTTACTGCTGCTTACAGTGGAGGCGGAGGAGGAGGTAATGTGGTAGGACAAATGGAAATTGATGCTTATGTTATTGATATGCTGCTTGAGACCAGTGTTCTACAAATAACCTTTTTTCCATTCGTGTTCAGGAAAATTAGTGGTCTGAAACAACAGAAACACAGGTATTTAAAAAACGTTGGTGTAAATAGCTTAGAATTTTTGCATTTTCAAATGCAAAATGAAGTATCTCTGTACATTTCACTAAGTAAAATTCCCCATCCAACAGAATTGATGTATGCTGTGTTGCAGTAACTCTACAACTGCTCTGCACCAGCAACTGTCAGGATTTCTCACTGACTAACATTTACAGAAACATGAACACGGGTAAAGACAAAAAAAGAAAATCCTCTAATGATTATCCGGGTCACAGCACCCTTCCTTCTGTAAGAGGCAGGCCACAGAAACATGCCAGTTTCCCTGAGTGGGTTTCAAGAAATAGTGATTCACACTCCCTTCTCTGCCCTCCTGTAGGTAACACTGCAGTAGTAGATGATACCTTGAGCCCTGGGATGGTATTTACATGCTCCATATTCTTGCTACTGTTCAGTCAGTTTCTTAGGAGATTGGCACCTTTTGGTTTTGGGGTTTTTTTGGGTTTTTTAAATATCTCTGATAATGTGGGCTCTTCTTGATTAATTTTTTATTTAGAGCAGCTGGAATTAGCAATTGTGAATAGGTTCAGTATGAAAAAAATTGTTGGGATAGAAGTAACGATGAATTTGCTAGTGCAACTTTTATGCATGCAAGCATAGAGAGTGATAGATTGCAGAGACCTTCTATGCCTTTGAGATTTGAAAGCTTGAACAAAATTAGTAGGTTTATGACCTTCTTGGAAAGAATATTCATCGTGCCTATGCATAATGTTGTTTTTAACTGCTGTGTACTTGGATAAAGTACAATATGTACAATATGATGCAATTTTGGAATGTTGCATCCTTGTAATATGTCTTATATTCCTGGTTTTGCAGCTTTAAGGTGCATTCTTTCCTCTAGTACCAGTAGCTGTGGCAGAACTTAATGGGCAGTTACAGTTCGGATTAATTTTCTCTCTGTGGTAATGTATCCACTTGAAAATCATACCTTGGTACTAGATGGATACCCAAAAAAGTATCAGGCTATAGCTGACTAATGGGAGGTTGATGATGAGATTACAGAGCATGGGGGTGCTATCTCAGTAGCTGTTTTCTACAAACAATTGTCATAACAATGTAACCAGTGCAGAAAACATTGTTAGTGCTATTGTACCTACATAGGAGGCAATGAGGATCGTTCAGTATATACCTTTACTTTAACTCCTTTTTTCCTTTTTAATAGTAATCTTGTGTTAAATCCAAATAGAGCTTAAACATCTTTTTTTTTTATTATTATCCTTATGTATTTCTGCTGCTAGGGGTAGACAAGCCATGTTTCTGTTCTCTGGTTGCAGGTTTATCTCTTTGAAATCAGTTTCATTCTCTCGTGCAACCTATTGTTCTGAACTATTTTTTTCATCACAATTTATGTCTTTTGCAGTAGCATGAAAATGAAAAATACTTCTGTGGCTGCAGGAGTTGGTGTAAGTTTATTTGTGCAAACACTAGACAGTCTGATCTGTCAGCTTGCCTTTAACTGCAGTTACCATTTAGCTCTTGGTTGTGATTGTGTTAGCTGTCATTAATTGTGTTTGCAGTCTCGGCTGGAGGCTGCGATGAAGAGTGCTTGGAACTGGGGCATTACACAGATAAAATCATGATGAAACAGCTGCAGCTTAATCATAACAAAATATGCGTGGGCTTTAAGGGCTGCATTTTCTGGAAATTTTTATTACACTTAATTCCCATGTTTAACCTTTTTAGGAAAAAGAAACCTCCCCACAATTAGAAAGAAATAGATGTAAGATTATAGTAGGAAGTATTATAAAATAAATCTCATAACCTTTCTGTTTCAGGGAGGGAAGATTTTGTTTGTCTCTGCCTGAGGTGAAACTACTGGCAATTTTCCTCACTTTTCTGATCTTTTAGATGTCTAGACCCGAGTGTCTGAAGTTGCACCCTTTTCAGCTGAGCAGGCCAGGGCAGTCTCTGTGCTATGAGTAGGTGCTAGGGCTCAGTGATGTCCAGCACTGTCTCTCTGAGGCTAGGAGATCTGGGTGAGGTCTTCTGCATTTGGAAATCAGAGGGATGTTTCAGTTTACTCTGGAGTTGTAATCTCCCTCTTTGGGTTCAGAAAAGCACAAAGGGCTGGGATGTTAAGGTAAATCTGAGTCTGTGGCAATGTGGTATTTTGGGACAGCCTCACAAATTGATAAACTAATCATTTTCTGTTAAAAGTAGTGCTTCTTGCAGGTCTAGGCCCAGCAATGCACCGATAGATTAGCAAAATTAACACATATTTAAAAAAAAATCTGGCATTGCATTGCCCAAATCTCTAATTGCCTTAAATTGACAACAAGAAAATTCGATGACTAAGGTAACCTGCTCAAATTAAACAATAAAAAGCGAGTAGCAGAAAAGAACTACAAAAACACATGCAATTGTAAAGAAATCAAGTATAGACACAGAAGATAAATTATCAACCATGGAAGCAGTTATCACAGTTGCAGGCAATTGAAGCAATAAGGAAGATGGTTTAAGGATGGCCTTGAACTTCTAATTATTAAGGAAATAAAGAAGACTGTGTAAGAATGGCCTTGAATTTCTAATTATCAAGGAAATGGGATCTGGAAGGTCTGTTTCATAGTGCTCTAATTCTGTGACACAAATCCAGATGAGGTATTCCTAGCAGTTCCTTTCTGTACGTACAGCTGTCTCCTTGAGTTTGCTTCATGTGGATATAAAGTACCTCTGTGGAAACGCATTCCTTGTGTTAGGATGAGGTTAAAAAACAGTAAAAATCTCGAGATGATTTTAAACAAAATGCTGTTGAGTGATGGGTGTAGCTTGCTATGGAGGAGTCAATTTTCTTTTGCTCTTTTGGGGTCTGATGCCTCATTTGTGTCTGTGCCTAGGCAAACCGGGACGCAGTGATCAGCCGAGCCCCAGACCAGCAGGATGACCGAGCCGTCAGCCTCCAGGATGCTTCTGCAGTCTACGACCTCCTCAGCATCACTCTGGGCAGAAGAGGGCAGTATGTGATGCTGTCTGAGGTACCTCCTATGGCCTCTGCCGAAGCTGCTCCTTGAAACGTTCTGGCAAAGCCCCTCTTTGCAGTGGCTTGGTGGGGAAGGTGAAAATGAAGCACACTAGTTGGCAATTAGTAGAAAGAGCTACAGACAGCAACACAGGCCAGAAGTGCATACAGAATTGTTTGAGACATTAGTGTAACTTATATGTAGGCACTTGAACAAAGTGACTGCCATCTGAGGTGATAATGTGTGCTATCAAGTCCCATTAACTGAGAAAAGGAAAATGGTGTCATTAAAAAATAAATCACCTGGCTTTTCAGCCATAACAGATTGTTTCCTGACCAAAGTAGTAGTCTTGATGAAAGGCATAAAGAGAAAAATAAATAAAGAACAGTCTGATATTTCTCCCATCATTTCCTTCTCAGTGCTTGGAGAGAGCCATGAAGTTTGCGTTTGATGAATTTCACCTCTGGTATCAGCTTGCCCTGTCCATGGTAGCTTGTGGAAAGGTAAGTTTCAAACAAAAGGACTTAAAGAGGGCAAATTTTCCTCTGGCAAAATATATCTAGATCACTTGTTTGAATGTGCAGATTCATGTTTTTTGTGCCATCAGGCTACTATGTGGAAGGACAGTGCTCTCCTTTTAGTCTTTCATTGCACTGTGTGGTCAAAGTGCATGCATTTGGTATCAAGCACTGTTCTTGTGGTGTATGTTTCTCATTATCAAGGAAAAAATGGATTTTGTGCATAACTGTGGGTTGAAAAGCATTATACAGTTGTCCATTCTCTGCAAGTTCACCATAAATGTGCTTAGTATGAAAAGGAACTGATGTCTAAGACTGTCATCAACTCGCTCTGTGTCTTCGGGCAGTTGACTTAAACTGTGGTTTTTCCATGTAATCAAGGAAATGTTAATGGTTTTTTTCATAGAGAGCTTGCAAGGTTTAATATTTTTGAAGTGCTTGGTGCAAAGTATACTCTAGAAAAAGAAACCACGTGTGAATGTTGGCACGGTCATGTGTTTTAACATGAGTGTTGCTTTAAAATTAGTGTAGTGTTTGTCAAAGTTATCAGTAAACCACTGAGATGGCTGAAGTCTGGTTGTGAAAGGTAGGTAGTGGCAGCAGGAGCTTTTGCTTATCAATGTTAAAATAGCAGACTTTCTGTAGGAAATGTAGATGGTACAAAATGTAGCCTGTTCATTCTGGGAGTCCCCACCTACATTTTTGGGGGGTATGAGCAAATTGATGCTGTGCACTAGCAGACCACTTAATTATAGTCCTATATTTTGTGCCCATGGAGTGTACGGAAATCCGTGGAGACCACCAACTAGTAGTCATCTGGCAAATTACAGCTACTCCTGGCCTTTTATTACTATAAGCTGAGCTGGAAACAGTGGTTTTGACATGGAAATGGGAGATGAATCTACAGTGGTATGGTTTTGCAAAGAAATTGTCATCTTGTGACGTGTAAGTCGCTGCAAATCTTGGAAGATGTCTGAAGGGATTTGTTGACTTCTGTGAGCACAGGCAAGGCCTTATCTTGGAAGACTGTCAGTTGTTAAGCATTATACTTAAAGAAAATGGCAAAACATAAGAGAAAGTCTAATAAAGAACATGAAATATGGCTAAGAGTATAGTAAGCAGGATTGTGGAGAGACTGAAATGTTCTTTTTAATGCAAAGGGAAGAAAAGAAGTCCAAGAGAAACAAGTCTTCAAGAGGTCTTAGAAGAAGGGATTAATCTTGTCTGTGGTGGTTAGGACAAAATGTAATGGCTTCTAGTTGCAGCAACATACATCCATGTTTCCTATTAAGAGGTAAAAGAAAAAAAAAAAGTGGAACACTGGAAAAAGATTGCCTTGTGGAGGTTGTGTGGAGCCTGCAACACTAGGCATTTGTGGAACACCCTAGGCAAATATGTAATGACCCCTCTGTGAGGCACCACAGGTGTACTTGGTGGGACCTTTCCAACTGTGACTCCACAATTGTCTTCTTTTGAATGGAACAATTTATGAGATACCAAAGCTTTGGCAATGCATATTAGATCAGCAGGGAGCTGAAGGGAGAAGTTCAGTCAGACAGAACCTCGCAGATTGCTATAGAAGTTCAGTACAAGCATTTCAAAATCAATTCAAAGTATGAAAACAATGGCTAGACTCAATCGTGTATAAGGAAACCTGAAGCTACTAATGAAAACAATGAGCTTGGTGCCATGGTGCTAATACCTTGCACTGGCCTGTGTCAGGTGAGGGGTTTACAAGTCGTGTGCAGCTCTCCTTGGCATTCCACTGGAGTTAGCACAGTCCTGCCCTCTGTGTCTTTCGAAATCCTCCAGGTATTTGATCTCTTGATACTGAGGACAACAATGACTACATAGGCTATGATGGAATGGTGCTGTATCTTCCCATAAACACAGGGCTTGTCTGGGAGCTTTCTCATCATTTTACAAGTTGTGTAACCTGTTTCTCAACAACAGATAATGCTGTAGTTCTAGTAATCTGCCGGAGAGCAAATTTAGATTGTTAACTGCCAATGGTTGAGAGTGAGTGTATCCAGAGAATAATCGTGGTTCAATCTTAGGTTAATCTGGTGAAGAGAAATGCGGCCTGATCTTTTTCTAACAACTTGCTTGGCAACTCTGTCCTTGTCTTTATATGCTTGCATACCTCTTCACCTTCCCTTGAAGTTTCTGAATATTTGGTACTTAAAAAAGAAAAAAAGAGCAACACAAGTATCTGTCTCTATGACTGTCCTATCTTTTCAGATTTTCAAGTACGTCATGTCTTTTTGCCTGTACTTTAAATATTTACAAGCTAAAATGTCATGATCTTCCCTATTGATGTAAAAGTTCTAAATGTTTTGAGCCCTATATAGGTCAGAGGGAATTCCCTTACCCAACAATCCCATCTGTGCAGTATTTCACATCTAATCCCAAAGTATTCCCTGGTGATTCCTGCTGTATACCCTGCAATGCGTCATCTTGCTAAGGGGAAATGTGGCATACATTTTTATGTTGCTTGACAGCTTGATAGCAGAACAGAGTTCATATAAAAGTAAGTGCTCCAATGTTGCAGGAAGAACGCGTGAGAAAACAGTGTGGTCTGTGTAGGTTGCAGAATGCAGAGTACACTTAAGCTTTTATAGGTAAAGATCTGTTTTCACCCGTCTCAGTCGCAGCCAATTCCTGATCTCATTTTTTGGTAATGAAATCTCACATCTTGCAGCGTTACTTGTTCTGCAGTACAGCAGATCGTACTTATAAATCCTGGGCATGACAGGAACAGTCCTATCAAGCTGTAAATGCTGGAAACTTTGGTTTATCTTTTTTTTTAGTATGATTTTAGGAATTTCAAGCTCTCACCTTCTTAAAAGTGCTGTAAAATCCTATCGTGCCCTCTACTCTATGCTGAATTTGACTAGTGTTCCTTTTATTTTGTATATTCATCTTCAGATTAAGTCAATCTGAAGTTGAATTTCAAAGTAGTTTCTTCATCTGACAGCCAAAAAATTGCCAAATAGTGATTGTCATTTTTCACAAGTGATCAGTCTGAATGTCAAGCCAGCCACCTAGGCTCATTACTGCATGTAGGCTTAAGTTTACACATTATTCTGAAAAGCATGTGTCTTAACAAAAATAGGCACATCACTTCAGTGAGTTCCTACAGGCCTTGGGGCTTCCTAAAGCAGTGAATGAAAAAACTCAGAGAAGCATAACCTTCCTGTCTGTCTTTTATCTACTTAAGTGGTGGGAATAATGGACTGACAGCAATTTCACTTCCCTGTGTTTCTCAACAACTTGCATAATGAGAAAGATGGTGTGGTCTGGTTGTGTTTTAACCCAAATAGGAATGCCTATTATACTGAGCTGTATATTTTCTGAACAAGAGAGGCATGTATATTTAAATTACTAAAATCCACCATTGCATTTGGAAGACTTTTGTAGGCAATTTTAGATTAAATGCTGGGAATGCCTAGACAATGGCAAAGACATGGTAAGAGTTCTCCTATGTTCACAAGTGCAGTTCTGAATAGGCAAAAGAGGTTTAAATTAGTCTAATGCAGCACCCTTGTTCTTGTCGTGCTGGAAAACTGAATGCTGAATTCCTCACAGATGCTTTAAGTTGATTCTGCAAGGTAATAACCTTGGCAGTGTGGTAATACAACAGCTAGAGGCTGAGTGGGCATAGCAGCTCCCTGGCTCTCTCTACGTGCACGGACAGGCTGGAGTCTGAGTGGCGAGTGGTATGATAGCCAGATGCCATCTGGCAGAGTCCTCAGGCAATGAGATGAGCCACTGTCCTGCTGCCAGAGTAAAATGAGTGCAGACAGTTGCATCTGTTTGTCTCAAGATTTTGAAAAAGTAACCAGTATTCGGCAGCATGGGGAAAGGAAGAACCAGGCTCATTTACAGAGTAGAGAAGACTTTGTAATCTTCACAGCAGTGAAGGGAGAGAGAGCTGTTTGGGGCAGACTTGTTCTCTGCTGCTGATTTCCAGCTAAACTGCTTCCACGGGAGGTCATGGAGGTTGCCACACCCCGCTCTCCTGCAGGCTAGCGTACCCTCTACCAGCATTTCTGAAGTTGGAGGCAAAATTGTCATAGTGTCTAGATGATGTATTACAAGCACAAGGGATGTGAAATAGGGTCCTTGTGCACTTGCAAGCATTTCCTTGGCCTCAGACCGGTTGGATCAGTTACATGTGCCTTGTTCAGATTTCTGTCACCTTCCACACCTAATACCTTCACATGAGACCTAGCCTTGGTGTTCCAAAGTGTCATTCTGACTCCCAAAGTGGAGGTCTCTGGGAGTAGAGACCCAAAAGTACATCATGAAAGGGCTGTAGGTTAAATTTGTGGTACTTGAGACCTTCTAGATCTGCATTGTGAGTGTCTTTTTTTTATGCCTTGAACACTAATGCCTCTCTTCTACCTACCGCCCAAGGAGACAAGATCTGTATTTAGTGACAATGATTTGCTGTGAGGCAAAAAAAGCGGTGAGGGTGGGATCCTTCAAGGATAGCCGTGAAATTATTCTGTGAATATTCTGAGTCTACTTAGTCTAAAAGTGCTGAGTGCCCTAATCGAGCCATTCATCACTCGGGAGTCTTAATCTCTCCTGTCAGTAGGTGTTTATTGTTGTTAGTGTATGCAGTGCACAGAAACATTTTCGTGCTCATGTTTAATGTCTCGGCTCAAAAAAACCCCACAACACAATTTGGTTAGTGAATTAGGAGCTTTAGGATGGTTGTTTCTTGCGAGGAGGGATGGGGAGCGATATAGCCAGCTGAAGGAAGGCTGGAGCATCTGCCAAGGGAGGATAATCTGCTTTTACCCCTCATACTGTATACTCACTTAGGGCATGAAGTGCATCAAAAAGTGAGTAAAGAAGGGCTCAGGAGCAATTGAAGAGTGTGGGGAAAAGCTTCTGTGAGAGCCCAGTGGAGCTGGAAGCAAGTACCTGGAGACAAGGGCTATGCTCAGCAGGCCTTTTACTACTGATGTGTTCCTGGGGTGCCTGGCAGGAAGCTCTCCAGCCCCTAGGAACATTGTCAGCCCAGTGCTTGCCTTGAGGACAGCAATTGTGTGATTTCTGAAACATCAGCATTGTTGTTGATCCTCCCCCAGCCCTTGCTAGCCTATACTGAGCACACCACAGGAACAATGGTCAACATTACCATATAGATAGATAGGCTTGGCAGTAGATGATAGAAACTCCAAGCATGGTACCTTGCAAAACCAGGCAGATAAAGCAGCTTTGAACTACACAAAGCCCTCCTTTCTGCTCTTATCTGTTACATTCATTCATCTTTAAGGCAGGGAGCAAGAAAGAGTCATGCTTGTCTACCTGAATGGTTTCCTTAATCACAGAAGGCTTCAGGAGGTATCTGGTGTTACACAAAGGAAATAATAGTCCCTTGGCATGTGTCATTCCCCTGTGATTCTGAGGTAGTAGGCTCCAGCTCTTCCCAGAGCTAGTCTTGCAGTATCACTGTGCTCCCCTTGGCTGCTCAGCAGTTGGAGCTGCTGCAGCCTTGCCCAGGGCTTGTGCTGGCAGCATTTTTAGGGTTTTGAAACCAGTCTTACACAAACATGAACTCTGATTTTGGAGCCCTTAGCAAGTTGCTAATACATACTGGTCATAGCCAAATAATGACAAGCTAATGTCTGAGCTGCTCATATCTGTGTTGCACCCAAAAAACCAGAAATCCTTCCCCTTATTTAAACAGTGCAGCAAAAGCAGATGTCTCTAAGTGCTTCGAGGAGCTTCAAGTTTGACTCAGCCACGCCTGTACTGCCAACATACAGCTTTCCATAAGGTTAGAAGGAAAGTTATAAATATATTTAATACATAATTCTGCAGCAACAGCAGACAAATTTTATGATTTAGCCTGTTCCTTCTGTTGGTTTCCTTGCAAAAGCTTAGGCTGGTTGCTAGGCAACTGGCATTAAAAAAAAAGTACATTTCTCTTTGTATTGCATGCAGGAACCTTGAGAGCAGCAGAGACCTCAGATGGCTCCTTAAATAGCATTGCTGGGGAAGGAAAGTTAAAATATTGAACATTCACTGGTCAAAGATCGTGTTACAAAGGTCAGCTATCCAGGGGATATTCAATAGTTTGGTTTCATTTGGTGCAAAGGAAAGATTAGAAGGGAGTTTGCCTGTGTGCTGTAGATGGTACAAAAAATGGAAATTTCCTAAGATGCCTGGTTGTCGAGCAGAATACCTAGGTGGGCTGTATAATTGCCTTCAGTCTTAACTCTCTTTTCTTGACGGAAAGTGTGAAGTGAGGTGTTTGTCACATTAGCAGGGACAAATATATGCTTACAGATCTTAGAATGTAAGAGATACTTTTAAGGGGCAATATTTGAAGCTGCTTAACTCCAATGCCTAATTTGCTAAATACAAAGTAAAAGAAAAGGGAGAGAGTTGGTTCCCATGTTGAGAGAAGTAAATGTCTTAGGGGAATAGTGTTCATGCTGAGGGAATCTCAGAAATCTCTAAATTCAGTGGAAAGCTAAAACCAAACTAATTCCAGAGTTCTCAATTGCTGTCTCACTCTGTCATCTTTCTATGTTGGTTCAAGGTAATCTATAGTTAAATGGCTGTGAATCCCAGGATGCAGGCAATACTAATTCTTCCTCCCCCCTTCCCCAAAATCTCTTTGAAGTAATACAGTTTTTAAAGTCATAGAGGATGATACTAGTAATACAGCAGTACTAGTTGTGGAGATTCATCTGTGTCCTAAACAGCCAGATGAATTGGGAATGAAGCTGTGCACCAAAACCATCACTTTAAGGTGAAAAGTTTTTCCCTCTGGCTGAAAAGTATAACCAAGGAAGCAAAAAACAAGAAAGGTTGTTTGGAACCCTTGCAAGAGAATAGTGATTGTTTATAGCATGTCAGTCTGTCTGGCATGGTTTACTGTTTGGAAATTCTTTCTTTTACTTCTACCTGTGGTTTCTTTATCTTCTGAATATGAAACAAATTTCTAACATCCTTCTTTTGTTGCTTTGGTATGGTGAGAGAGCAGAGGAGGGGAAAGAATGAAAATTATGTTGGAGTAAGCTAGGAAAACCAGCATTTTGGCAGCATCTATGAGTTTACCATAACTGATGGCAAGATCTCTTGAGCCATCTGGAAAAGTAAGAAAGCAAATTTACTGTAGAATGTTCTTTGTTCTGTTCTGCTTGTGTGCAAGCATCTTTGAGGAAAATGCCTGCATGCTTCATTATCAAGTAAATGCAGAGTTGTGTTCTCTATTTGGATCGTTGTTTTTCTTTACATTTTACTCCTTTATAGGATTCAAAACCATGTCTGCTGTAATTACTTAGGGGAAGGTGTCCTCTCCCTCCTCCTCCTTCCCCATAGCTTCTTTGTGATTTCTTGCTGGAGATAAAGAAGTGCCCTTGCCCTCAAAATGGATGTGCTACATAGAGCTCTTTCAGAAGCCTGTATTGAAAGCAGCCATTTTTCAGTATTGGTTTCTACTTTCCAGAAACTGCCTAATTTTCTTCTCAGAAATTGTTGTGGAGCATGTTTGTGATCTCTGCAGAAGAAAAATATTGTACACAAGTAGATTAGATGAGGAAAAAAATTGACAGAGAACACCAGCTGTGTACAGATTCTGGATTTAAATATACAACAGTTGTGCCATGTTCATCTTTTGATGAACATGTCTCCTTTGATGAACATGTCTCCTTTGCAAAAACTTTGAAATTATATGAAGGATGGAGATGCCCAGCTCGGGTATTTGAAATTCTGAAGTCCTTTACTCTTTTTAAAATCTTTTTGATGGCTGAACATTCTCATTAAAGCAGCGTTTCCACTCCATAACCTAATTTGAATTGTGTGCTTTGTTGGTCGTAACAAAAGGGAGGATAGTCATGAATCTTCTTAAACTTGATGAGGATCCCAAGGCTGAGAACTTCTACACTACACCTCCCACAAAGTTGAAACCCCTCATGAGGCAGCTGTCAGCAAGTTTGCCATTTTCTTAAACCATGTCTGTTTAATGGGTTTGTGTGTATGTTTGGGGGAACTTTGAAAAGCCTTCTGCCCAGAGAGAGGCCAAATGAGACCCAGAGGCGAATCCTTAGTTTTCTGAAGTCTCTGGGAACTGGTTCCAGTGCAGTCATTATAATCCAGCAATTAGGAAGCTAAACAGAAAGAACTTAAATCCTGGCTTGAATTATGAGGTGAGCCCCTCTAAAGTTCAGAATTATGAGTAGGAAGCACGCGCTCACTTGGAGTTCAATTTCTGCCCTTCTCAAAACATGCCTCTCTGGTAAATCTAATTATTATTGCCTTGCAGTGAATCTCACAAACAATGCACTTGGCTGCCTGGTCCACCCACACTGAGTGAACGAATATGTACATCTTAATTATCAGATTATTTCAATGTTGCACAAACACTGTTTCATATTAAATATTTTTACAAACCAATGACATCTGTATTCAATAATGAGCGAATGATATTTTTCCCTGGCTATTAATGTCTGTGATTGTTATCTTTAAGAAAGCTTAATATTATATGTTGTGCCAGTCTTCCCTAAGTAAGGTCAGTATGGGAGTGGGGTATTATTTCTTGGCTAACATTTTCATTATCTGTTTAAAATATCTGCTGAATAAAGTTTTCAAGGTGAAATTATATAATGTCTCTTGAATTTTTAAAATGCAGCTGGGGAGATAGGCTTCATGTCACCCTGTTTCTAAAACCACTTCTGCTCCATATGTTTAGTTGCAAATTTTATAAACCTCTTTAGAGTGACATAACTTTGTAAATGTTTAAGAAGCAGTGTGGAAACTGCTCTTGCTCTTTTAAATCTATCTTCAGAGGCTCCCAAGTGTATGTAATAAAGTGACTCCACATGTGAGGTGTTTAGGTGTAGGCACAGGCTGGGATGTTCTGCTTTGTAGCATTCGGTAGTCACTCTTTTGCAGTTGCCTCCTAAGCAGACTTGGGACAGGACAGACATGACAAGTGCTCTGTGGTTTGAAGCTGTTGAAGACTGTGGCACTGGCTTGTCCTGAGGACCAGCCTTAACAGACTGACTGCAGACAGGCCTGGAGCAGAGTTCAAGAGGAATTGGCAAGGAAAGGATTGTATCACTTGTCTTCTGGTGTAGACCCTGGAAGGTACTACAGCTGTGGCCCAAATTAGGACAGGCCTGTCACGGCTTAGGTTTTGTGCTGGTGTTGGTTGTGCCGACCCACAGGAGAGCTGTCACTAGCTCCCAGGTTCCTGCTGCTTTTCCTCCAGTCAATCTGCTGATGGGGAGCTGAGAAACCACCCTGGGTTCAGTTTGTGTTTGCTGCTGCAAGCGTTAGCTCTGGAAAGTGTAGGGTCTTTTTCATATCTGACCTTTTCTATTCACTTGAGCATGGTGAGATGACAAGAATTGGTGAGGTTCAGCTGCAAATATTCTGAACCATCATGGTGCGTGTTGTCCTGCTATCACATTTATTTTTTTCTGGAAATGCCTGTGGGGATGGAATATATTTAAGAGAGCAAGAAGATAACGTGCCAGGCTAGGTCCCTTATGGGGTTATGCTTGGGTTCCCAACATGTCCAGTGTGCTACTAGGAATACCAGCTGCTTGCAATGCAAATAGTATTTTGTGAGAGAGAGGAATAAGATGCCATTAAAACCTGAAACACCACTTGTTCTGAACAATGGGTGTCAGGGAGGTTCCTTTGGAGGAATGCTAGTCACCTGTGATAGCAAAGCATAGTGATATTTCTTCCTGTACCTCAGGGTTGAATTACCCATGTCTTTACTTCTCAGAGGGATGAGGTTCAAGCTACAAGACAAAGTTTATTGATTCCTGTCTTTGCTCTGAGACAAGCTTCCTTCTGGCTCTAGGCAAATTGTGCATTTTGACTTGTAAAAGGGCAACTATTTCCTTACTTTTATGGATCATACCTGATGCTCTAGGTAAGTGGGAACAACCTGAAAGACACAGGATGTGCTATTGTTCTTCAGACCACACAGCAGGTACCCAAGCTTTTCAAGCAGGAGAGTTTCTTCTCAGCTGCTGTGGAGCTCAGGTCTTTGGTTATGAAACTACTCTTTGCCTTAGCATGAGCATGGCTAGTGTACATCTGGTTTTCCATTTTCCCAGGCTCACTTCCAAGCAAATTCCTAACCAGGCTTTGAATCCAGTAGCAAGAAGTGGACCTTCAGTTCTGAGGAAAAAGGAGTCAGCAGGCACAGCCTGATTTGGTGTGGCGTAAGGGAGAGAATTGCTGATGGCCAGTGGGAATGTGAAGCTGTGGTGCAGGGAACTGCAGCTGACACCAGACTCAGACACCTGTGCTGGTCAGAGTTCTGGTAGGGAATGCCCCTGGGGTGCCAGGAGGAGATGCCCAGGACCTGATAGGAATAGCAGTTATTCTGACTTTGCAACAGCTTTGGTGAGAAGCTTCTGTTGCTGCTCTCCTGTAATATGGAGGGGCCGTGACTATTTAATGTGCTTCTGAGCGTGAACACTGAGTCAGAGAAGCCTGCATGTGTCTTGGGACTGTGTGGAAGAGTTTGGGAGGAAAGGGGCATGCAAGGAGAAATTCCAAAAGAATAAAACTTCTCCTTGAGCTCAAGGATGAGGAAATTTGAGTGGATCACAGATCAGTAGTGAGGAAGGTTTAAATATGATGGAAGCTGTGGTTCTTGTGGGATAGGCTTGGGAGACTGTGGTAGGGCAACTTCTGTTGCCTCCTCAAGCACTGACCAGGTCTCCTTAACACCATCTCAGAGCACAGCTTTCCTCATTGCCTTGTAAACTATTTGGAATGTGGCAGCCATGAGTATGTGCTGTAAAAAGCAATGTTTGCAGAGCACATTGAATCAAAAGGGCTATGTAACTGCTAATCTTAATAAACATCCTCATTAATGGTAACTTAACACCAGAGAGTTATGGGCTTTCTTTCTAACACGTGCTTGGACCCCCACCGAACAGTGTGTTCATTTGCAGTTGCTTGCTCCACCCTTTGTATGGTGGGGTCCCAGTTGTATTCTTGTATGTCTTGGGACTGTAGAAGACACAAAACAACCTACCAAGCAGATTACTTTACCTGCACAAACCTCTCTGAGTAGAGTTGGCCTGAAATGTTAATGTACCAGAGGATAAGCTCTTTATGGTCTGGCTTATTGGAAGATGGTTATGTGCAAGGAAAACTATAGCAGAATTCTTGTGTATTGAGAGGGCAGAGTTAAAATAACCAGTGCATTAATAGCTAAGGGAAACTTTCTTGTGAAGTACACAGCCAGGGTGGCTCCATAGTACTTATTCGTACACGTCACTGAATTATGTTGCTTGAACTCTGTAACAGCATTGTCTAATAGCCGGTTTTATTTCCTCCTCCTCTCTCCCACTCCTCCTCCAGTCGGCATATGCTGTGTCAGTGCTTAAAGAGTGTGCTAAACTGCGACCTGCGGATCCCACCGTTCCTCTTCTGGCTGCCAAGGTCTGCATTGGGTCACTGCACTGGGTAAGCAAGCTGATGCAATTCTTATTATGTAATGGATCAGGGTGCTGCAGTGACAATGCAGTTGCAGTGGGGAGAAAGGGAATCCCTGCTAAAAATCATACACATGTGTATGCCTTTAAAAAAAATGAAAATCCCAGTAAGAAATTTTGCAGTGAGTCATTGAAACATTTTTTGCTGGCATATTTTAAAAAAGGAGGGGGGAAAGCCATAACAGCCGTTCTGAGGACTGCTTCTTCACTGAGTGTCATGTTGAATTGGCCACTCTTGTAGCCCCTGGGAAAAAAGTTAATAGCTATAAGTGGACTGTTAGACAGTTTTGGTCTGCTGGATGGCTCAGTCTTTCATTCTTGAAGTTGCTGTGTCAGTGTTTTGTGTTCTGGATGTGTTAATGTATGCCCCAGAAGCAGAGTGGGAGTGAAAGTTGGTGCCCATGAAATTCTGATTATCCAAAGGAGCAGAAACATCTGTCACTCTTTTGCTACTTGGTTTAATTAACTGAATGCCAGCCTGCTGTTCTCACCTGTCCTCACCACGAGGTGTCCCTGCAGTCAGTGAAGGATTACAATTGCTAACACAAGTAAAACAAAGATGGAAAAAAACATGCAAGAAAATACCAGAAGAATCTGCCCGGATTTTGGTGAGAAGTTGTAGAAGTTAGACTTGCTGTTGTTGTGTCCCCTTCCCCTGGCTCCCCATCCTCTACATCCCTATCTGGTGAAAGCTGGTGTTCAGCTAAACGTGAGTTCTGGCAGTTGACACCACCATGAGAAAGGACGTCTGGTTATGTATGTTTTTAAATGAACTATACTGTTCAAACTATAATGGTTAAACTTATATGTGAGTCAGCAAAAACTGGGCAGCATCTTTTTCTAGGAAGACTCAGGTCTGAAGGCCTTCAGGGAATTCCTTGCAGAACTACCCAACCTACCTCTGCTCTACATATGAGCAATCTAGGTCTCTTGTATGTTTAGCTCAGTATCAAAATTTTGAGGGCTGAAAGTCATTCAGTGATATAAAATAACAATCACAGTGAATGTTATTTTTTAAAATAAGGCAAATAAGGTTTTTTCCTGGTTCTTGGAGGTGTAAAACAATGTGAAAGCCAGGCATTACAACCGTGTAGAACTCTTACTAATAGCTCTGATGAAGTTTTCAAAAAACAGCTAGCAAATAAAAAATACCTTGTTATAGAAACACTTAGAAGAGATGGTAAGACTGTAGTGCAGTCCAACTCTTACCTCAGGCAATCCGGTATCTTCAGATTTCTCATACATGGCAGAGCTGGTAAAGCAATAGGAAAGGAAGGAAGGGGAAAATGAGCTGGTTTTGATTTTTTTTTAAATTTGATTTTTTGATTTTTTTTTTTAATTTTGGCAAAGCAAGAGGGTTTTTTCTTCCATCTACTTCTTTTTCATGGTGTGAAATGCTTTTCCGTGTTACTTAGTCAGACCCTGGCTTAGAAAATGGGGTGCAGTATGAAATAAAAACGTGTTCTCACAAGAGGGCAATTTTACTGCAGTTATCTAGAACACGACTTCATGAACTAAAACAAAATTAGAAATATTCCTCTCCCTTCTTCCTTTCAGTCAGTGGCCTATGCTCTACCCTCATACCAAACTTGACGATGGCATAGAAGAGTTTTAATTAAGGGAAGTCAAAGGGAAATTGAAGCATCTTCTGAAAGAACTGGAATGATAGGTTCCCACATCTCACAGTCAAAGGGATGCTTCTGATATTACTGGCAGACTCCTGTGCCTAATAAAGACCTTCCTGCTTAGCAGAGCTGTTTTTCTAAATGTCATCCTTACAGTAATTATTTGCATTTAAATTACATGGCAATCAAATCAGAATTGAATAATTTAAACTGGAAGTGAACAAGCTGATCAATGCCAGTATAAATAGAAAAGGGGATAGACATGGCATGGCAACAGTCTAATGGACAAATATTAACAGTTGCAAATACTCAAATACATCTTGATTTTCAGAACGTATAAAATATGAACAATTTCTCAATTAGGAAATATATCTATGTACATGATTGCTGGCTAGGCGGGAAAAGGGTGAAATAAGATCACCATTTATCCAAATTAAACAGGTAATTTATGTCCTGCATCTGTCTACTATGTGCTTTTGGTGCAGTATTGTAGCCAGTTTGTTTACAGCCCATGGGCATACAGTACTTTAGTCTTATTTCAGTTACTAGCAATTAAAAAAGCCCCAAACCACAACATTTATGCAGTTGGATAATTGCAGAATATCATGAGAAGCACAGAACAGTTTCTTTCATGATTGATCTCGTGATCATTTAACTCGTTTTGCTGGCTTTGTACATAGTGTCTCAGCACACTTTAAAAAACAGGGAAAATGAAAAATTAATTGAAATGTACTGTAATGATTTACAACATTGAGGATGCTCAGATCACATCTATGAAATAATCTCTCAGTGTAGAACAGATCAAAGTGAAAACATGCATGCATTCATACAGTGCCATGCAAATCAATATATAACAGAGCCTGATGCGGACAAGAACTGAACTGCCCCCAGCTTCTGTTGTGACAGCATGACCAGATTATTAGCTGATGTAAGTTGGCAGTACTCCACTGGCATATTAGTGGCACCATGCTGGCTTACATCAGGAGATGATCTGCTCCATCAACCACTAGTTTTTAGGATTGGGCCTGCTGTAAACAACTGAGTGGTATAAGCAATGTTTTGGTTACCTTTTTCAAAATTACAGGTTTTCAAAAACAAACAAAGAAATATATGTAAACAGTAAATCAGTACTTCGTTAATTCCAAAGCTTAAGCCAGTACTCTGGGAGGACCAGAAGTAGTGCACTTATATAAGCCACATTGGTATGGTCAGCATGCAGTCAGACCTGTACCTAATAGAAATAAAAAAGTTTTCAGCAAAATTGAAATTTTTATATACTGTATGTAGCCCATTAACACAGTGTTTGCAGTGGGCTCAGAATTACTTTTGAGGCATCGTGCTGCTAAACCTTCCAGTTTGCTGGGGTTTCAGCACAGCATTTTGCTGCACTTTCACGTGGATGAGTCTATCAAGTGAACAAAAAGCCCATTTGTGTTTCGCCAGCAGTCTTTTAGCCTTCTAGAATGCATTATAGAGTCTTTGACTATTGTAGTTCAGAGTATTGTTTTAAATTTTCATAGGAAGGTTGAAGTTGCTTGCATTGGAATATGTCCATACTGAGGTTGTCCTGCCTTGCTCCGCTATAAATTCAGAGTTCTGTTTACTAAAAGGCTTGCTGCAATTTCCTCTTTCACTCAGCCTTCCCTGGCGTGGCCTCAACTGAATGCTCACTTGCCTATTTTGGCAGTAACTCTGAGTTGCAGCAGGAGTTGTTGCTTTTAATATTTTAGTAGTACAGTACTGTTAATTTCACTACTAATCTAGGTTATCCAGGATCCTGATATGGCAGGTATTGTGAAAATACTAAAAACAGAACTTCTGCCTACAGGCAAGTGTTAAATATTGAATTTCTCCATTTTAGGAGCTTTATTTACAGCATTCGAAGTTACTGTGGTGTGTCCTTGTGCTTTTTACTCCATTGATTTCAGTGGACACACATTGAAAACATTGTAAATACCCATAGAGCAAAATGGACTGTAGTCCTATGATAAGCTTGAAGCTTCTAGAACTCTGCTCTGACAGAAAATAGGAAAACATGAGGCATGTTTTCATTGCCCCACAGTTGATAACATAGCAATAGTGGTATGTTGAACTTGTGTAGCACCAAATGATGCCAGTATTATCAAATGATGCCAGTATTATCACCTAGTATGAGCTTTTGGAGGAACTTCATCACATGGCAAAAGCTGCAGCACAAGATGGTGCTGTGCCTCAGACATTTCCTCGTTTCTTTTTACTGGTATGCACAGGAAAGTGCTCTTTGCACTTCTGCTCCAGCACTTCAGTGGGAAGACAGAGATCATGTCATCAGTCAGGGAAAGGGAGAAGAAGTGGTATTGGGCCATTGCAGACCGTGCATGGAGTCATAAAAGCTGAGTAAGACGTACCATGAGGTCGGGATGTCATGGTGTATCTGTGTCAGGGGAGGTTGGCAGCATATAGATTTAGAGCTGTATACTTCTGAGGTAATAGCTTATCATTCATTACTTTCACAGACCACTTAATCAGAGAGTGCTTCTCTCTCCTTCTGTCTGTTGTTGACCCTGCCACTGTAGATAATAAATGCTGTGCGTGTGCTTGTACCCAGTCACTTAGGAGCCCTGGAGTTGCCTGGAAATGCTTAGGTCTTACTACAGTATGAATAGGATTGAAAAATCAAATCTAGTCCCATGACGGGAGTTATTCTGCCTGCTGAGCTGGTAGTTCTAGAGGATTGACATCCCTAGGGGGAGAGGCCACTGACAAAGCAATGAATGGCAAGGAGCTACTTGAGATTTCTTCTGTCTTTTGAAAGACATTCTTGCTTCCATCCGGGGCAATCATGTAGGTTTTAGACATTAAAAATGACCAAACATTTTCCCTTTTATACATCTCCTTTGTGAACAAACCACTCTCAATACAGTGGAGGAAAGGCCTGAGTATTCCCAAGTGTTAGGGGTTGAGCTTAGACACAGAATAAGTTGGAGGGGGTTAACAATGGTGACACAAAAGAGAAAATTCTTACTAGACCCACAACAGAAAGCACAGGATTTTTTTTTTCTGTAACAGGATTAGCTCTGTGTGCTATAAACAGCTGTGAGACAAAACTAACACATTAGACTATGCCTTATTGACCACTGTCTTCATATTGTCTTTCCTCTTGTCATTCTCTTTTCACAATATTTATTTTCTTCTCTTTGAATTAATCTCTATACCTACAGCCCAGTGTAATGAAAGTCATGAGGTCAATCAACTAGCTAATATAATGTGTAATTTTGCATAGATACCCTTTCCATAGGATTTGGGTCACTTACGTGCTTGAGTATCGTTCAGTCTCACTGGTGTTCAAACTCACCTGCTTTGCTAACCTTGTCTGGTGTCCTAAGTCCAGTGTCATTTGTTGTATTTCCTGCATCTTTCCTTGTATGCTCCTCTTTTTTGGCACAGTAAGGTGCCATTTTCATACATCAGTTTGTTTGTCCTCGGTTGCTCTAAATGTGTGCTGGTGAGAACTGCAGCTCCCACTTAGTCCTGGAGGGTGTTGATTCAGTGGGGTAGGGCTTGAGCTTTTCTAAAAACAAGCTGGGTGGCAGTTGGAAACCAGCTGGGTGGCATTAGGTCAGGGGACAGCACCTGCTGTTCCCCACTCCCTTGTCAGTATGCCCCTGCGCTTGACTGGAGCATGCACCAAAAACTGCAGTCAAGTAACAAGCATGGCTGGAACATCTGTAAAAACATCCCTCAGGGTAACACAGCTAACAACTGTTCTTTTTCTATCAAACATGATGGAGGGAGTGGAAGGGAAAAAAACCAACCAACCCCATAGTATTATCATCTCATTGGTGTCAGTTCACGGTTTGGCAGTCTCTCTTTCTCCAGATGCCAGGTGTGTGCTTGTTTCTGGTGTGGTGAAGAGGTTGCTTAGCTACTGCATCCAGGTGCCTCCTGACAGTTTATACAGCTTGAGTTCAAAATGCCAAAAGTTCCTCTTAGGTTGTTTTTCCCCCATGCCTGCTTTCTGAACTTTCTTCTATGCAGGTCTTAGAGGCAGGGAACTTCTCCCTGCAAACTGGGATGCTGCCTTTCTTTCCATTAGCTTTTCAGTGCTGGGTTTGCAGAAGAATGTAAGAACAGTAAGGGCCAAATTGGAGGTATAGCTGTATGGCTTTGAGATTGTTTCTTGCCTGCTTCTGAGATAATAACAAGTAGTGATTCTAAGGAAACTAAATTCAAGGTGTTACCGGTCTGGTAACAGTATACTGTGCATTTCCTGATCACAAAGTGATGCTCTGCCATGTCTGCTCTGGAGAAGCTTGCTGGCAAGGGCCTGTAAGTTGCAACAGGAAGTTTTGGTGATGTTCCTTGCCCTTCCTGTGAAATATTGTGTCACCTTAACTTTGTAGTCCTTTTCTGAAGCAAATGAATCACTTAGGTTCCCTTCATACTGAGACTGGCTCCTAGGTGTGCAGAAGGAGTAGGAATGGACATTTGGACTTTCCTGACAAGCTTTCTGCCATTCAGCTCACTTCTCTGTACCTCAAGCTCACAACGTCTGTGAGTCCCACAGGATGAGATGTCACATACCTGCCATGGGGAGACCACTGCTTCAGGTCATGTGACAACATGCAGGAGAATGGGTCTATCTGGTGGAACACCAGAGGGGTTGGTGCCTCATCAAATGAGGCATCAACCCTTTCTCATCACTCCAATAGAGTGGAGACATCTCGTATCTTTAAGAACTCCCACAAACAGGTATACTGGCAGATCACAGGTCAGGCTCACAACTGGTCCCTCGCTGGGGTGTATGTAGAGGAAGTTTTCATCCAGATGGCAATCTGGTAGTCCTTGCAGTTTAGTTGGTAGCCTCAAGTATTTCCCAAGGGGGTTATTCCTGTTTCAGGCAGTAGTTTCCAGATTCACAGTTGACTAGGCAGTCAGCAAGAGTGATGCACTGGAGAGTTGAAACCTCACAGGGGATGATGCGAGTTAAAGTTTTGGCTTTTCACACGTGCCCAGAATGATTGCAGAGTAGGGCAGTGGGAGAAGAGGGGGCAGGTGGGTGCCGCAGTAGGGCTGGCAGGGTAAGTGTCTGAGTGCTGTAAGGAAATAAATTAAATGTTCTCATGGACAGAACCAACTGTGCTGGAGGTTGCAAGGGCACTTATTTTCAAAGCAGACTTCAACTGACCCAAGTTTGCATTCATAAGAATCTTTGTGGCTGGTCGAAGTGCCATGACTGTTTAGTATGAATAAATGTTTACAAGAATGTACTGGAAGTGCTGTTTCAACCATTTTGAGAAGTTGTGGTTTTAATTTTTCATACATTAGGTTAATCTGACACTGACAGGTAGCCCTGGATAGCTGGCAGGCAAGAAAGCTGAATGGGGTACTGCTGATTTATGCAGCATAGACCATCAGTCAGAGACTGGAAATACCATCAGGTGACCATTCAGAGAAACAATGGAGCAAAATCTCTCTAATTTTAAATGTCTCCATTTCAGCTCCAAACCTGTCATTTAATCTTCTTTTCCATACACTCTACCCACCCCCTACCCTTGTTCATTAATCATTAGAATTCCATGTATAGCTCTTTTCTTCATTTAATGGAGACTTCTTGAATGAAAGTGTGTGTGGGTAGAAGAGAAGAAACAATGAAGAAAGAATATGTGGATATAGCTGTTTATGGTGGCAAAGAAGTGCATAATGAATTTTTGGGCTGCAGAGATTTCATGTCTTACATAAAGTTCCTGAAAGCTGAAGAATTCAGTTATTGTTTCATGGGAGGGGGTTTTTTTGTTGATTTTTGTATTTGGTTTTGGTTTTTTTTTCTGCGTGGCAAGTCATGGGACATTTTCTTCTTCTATTGTCCTGGGCTCTGGTCCAGAACACACTTTATTATGTGTCAGGGAAGTCAGTAGGGCTACTGACAGTATTAAGAAATCTCCTGAAATGAATCTCAGTCTTCCTCATGTGATCAGAGTTTAAAGGGTCTCATCTGAACATCACTGAAATCAGTAGGACTATTTCCAGTGGTTTTGGTAGAATTTGGGTTATATCCCTAAAGGCAGTCCTGGCAGTTTAGTTGATATCCCAAATATTCCCCAAGGGAGTATTCTTGTTTCAGTCAATAGTTTCCAGATTAATAGTTGACTGGGCAATGAGCAAGACTGCAAAGCTTTCTAATGCTTTCAGGAAAAAGTAACATATACATTGGTCATTGGACTGACTGATCTGAGGTTTCAGAAATTTGGGAACTGTTAGTCTGCATCTAGTTTGAATTGTATGGCCTCAGGGAGTTTTTTGATATCATCTAATAAATCCCAGCTCCTATGTTGATGAAGCCATTAGTTAATGTTGTCACCTGAATGTCTTCGAGTGATGTGACTTGGAGGCCCATTGACAGGATGTTATGTTAAGTCAAGTAGAATCTGTTCATAGGTAGCATATTAATTGCTCTGGAAGGGAAGTTTCTGGTCTGCTGGTACATTTTGATTCCAGTTTGTTATATTTCACATGTTATGGAGCCATTAGGTACTGAAGTCTGATGAATCTGAGTTTAAGAGGGCACACGTCTGCAGTACTTGTGTCTAAAGCAGATGGATTTCAAACAATAAAGTACTTCCTCAAAATTACAGAACCCCATATCACAAAGTCAGTTGTCATGTAATAAAAGTTCCCAAAAGGAGGATTTTTTAGGTAATGATGTCTGCCCCTTGATTAGGGATGACTGATTATGGCTGACAGGATCTGCATACTGTCTTGTACAGAAAGGAGGTCTTTCTGTAAGCTCTGTCTTTGAAGCATTACTTAGAGCTTTTGCCTATACCTCTCCAACCTACACCTTTCTGTGTATGTACAGTCTGCAGATCTCAGACCTGATGTTAATGAGAGTTTAAAGTTAGAAATGAGGAATGGTATTCGGTAATAAAATAGTAAATTTATTCTTTTTGTTACAAATTGCTATTAACTTAGATTTTACAGATGCTAATGGATCTTTGTGGTCCATTAGGAAGGTGGATAGGAAGGTTGTGAGGAGGAGAATGTACTGAAGTTAGTGCTTTCTTGTTTTACTCTTGTAGCATTTTAAAAGGAAGTAAAATTTGCTAAGGTTAAAAAAAAATAGAGAGAAAAACTGGATGGTCTTCCTTTGAAGGAAGAGACCTGTTAGACCTTTCAGTGTACTGCTAGGATAGTTTATAAGTAATCCAACTGGTCCTGCATTTGTCTTTAAGGTCGCATGTTTGAAGTGTGCCTGAAGGGAACTATAAAAATAAGATAGTGTCCTTGATTAATCTTAAACATCTGGAAATAGTTTGGGGTGCAAAACCAAAAGTTTTCTCGAAACTGTGAATGTGCACCATGGTCTGATAATCTGACCTTCTACATCCTCCTTTTTATGCCTGTTTACTGAGGTCACCAAAAGCCCTTGTGTGAATGGCTCTCAGATCACTTATAGGTAAGTTTAGTGGTATAATCTTACTGAAGCATGTATAGAGGAAATGCCTGTAAATCTCAACCTACCTCTTTTGCAGTTGGAAGAAGGAGAACACTTTGCTAAAATGGTGATAGATCTGGGTGAGGATGCTGGAGAGTCCCTAGCAAAGGGTTACTTGGCACTGGGCCTGATATACAGTCTTCAAGCTACCGATGGTGAGTTACCCTGTTTGTCAAGTCTGTTGTATGGAAAGCATTTGTTCAAAAGTCTTCAGTGCAAACAATGGAAATTTATTACAAAATCTGCTTTCAGTGCTGACCAGACATGAAAAACAATCAGATTGCAAGATAAATGGGGACTGTTTGCTTGCTCAGAGAACTGCCTTCTGTGGTAATAAAAGTGAAGTTTTTAGGTAAAGGAAGAAATGCAGATCATTACTTAAGTGATGATAATCTGAGTGTAGTTGACAGTGTTTGGTATGCTTTACTTGAATATTTGTAATACATTTATTTCACTTATTTACACAACAGAATGTCAAACTTTCCATCCATTTTCTTATTTTTTCACCCACTCATAAATCACAAAGAAATACAATCCAAAAACTGGAGCTGGAGATGCCTGACTTCAGTTCCTGGCGTGATACTGATTCCCCACAGAGATTCAACCTCTCTGTGATGTTGTTTCTTTCTCTACTTAGAAGTAAACAGATAAAAATATCTGTCTCCCTTTTAAGTGTGGATATTGACTAGAAACAGACCACTGAATGTGAGAATTATTTTATTTTAATGCTGCTTGGTTGGGTCTTGAATGACATTTGGTGCTTGGTAGCCAGAAGGGCTTGAAGTCCCAGTGTTTGGGAGAGTCCTAGCTTTGACCTTCATCAGACTCACAAGTGGGAGCAGTCTTTGTTTATTCTGTGACCTTCTAACATAGTTTCTTTCAATAATGGCTGAGCTGGTGTGTTTCCTAATCAGTTTGGCAGTGTTGCCCTTATGCAAGCAATGGCTTTTCTGTCAGATGGGTTCCATAGAAACAAATCAACTTCTTCCAGCAAAGAAGCCTGAAACAAAGCTAAAATGACTGCATTATGGTATCATGGAAGTATTCTGGTCTTGCAAGTTACACCAGAATTCTCCAAGGCATGTGTATGAAAAAGTGGCTTGTTGGTTGGTGTGGTTTTTCAGTCAGACATATCTGATCAGCTCTTCTGAGAACTGATTTTCATCCTGGAGGGTAACAGGCACTGTAGCTCTCTTTAGTTCCCCGTTTCTCTGCCTCAGAATAGTTTGTCCTAGAAAGTTCATGTCAAAAAAAATGTCCTTCCTAGCCTAAACTTTCTCTTAATATATTTAAGTTAATTCGAAATAGAGTTCTGCTTAACAGCCTGTGTTTTTTAGGGCATTTTGCCTAGATTTTGTTTAAACTGTTCCTAAAGTTGTGCAAGATCCCAATGACTATTTTCAGAGAGAAGATTTTCTCTGTTAGCCCCTTACGATCTATTTGTTATCCTCAGTATGGAAAGAAGGTGGTTTCTAAAGAATGGTGTTGTAGAGGCATGTGCTGTACTCTGGCTCTAAAAATACTTTGGTGCAGCAAAATGTGAGTTGGAAACTCTTCTTCTGGAAGTCTCCGAATTTTCAAGAGATGAATTCAATACTGTGCCCTTTTTAATGTAAAAGAAATAGTTTGTACAACAACTTGGATTTTTTCCAGATTAGAATGTGATTTATGTTGTGAAACAGTGGAGTATCTGCCTTCTCCTCATATCTCTAGCCTTTAAGTCAAGAGGACCAGTCAGTCAATTATTTGAGGCAAACAGGAAGAATATATTTCCATTTTTCAGATTATATTTTAATAAAATGGATTAGGTCCTTCGAAAGCGTAGATATGATGGGCATGAATATGTGTGGGTTTTTAGTCTGCTCATGCTCAGGAATACGTGGCCTGTAGAACAGGGCCACAAATATGGAACTGTATTTTACTAGAAATGTCAAATTTGCACTTGCAAGACATTTTTCATTAGCATTGTTAGGAAATTAGCATGTGACTGTGAGGAAGCAAGACTAGAACATGATGAAAGGAAGACAACAGCTCCCCTATGTAATCCTGCCTCATATTGTTGGTATTGTTTATCATTGTGTTTATACCAGTTCATAGTGACATATGCAGACACAGTCAAACACTTGTGTGTACATATATATATGATTTCTATTAACTTTCCACTTGAGTTGAAGTTCAGTGAATCAGCATTTTCAATGGTAGCTAAGTGTTTCAGAGACATTTGACCAATTGCCTTCTAAATCTTACAGCATTGTATCAAGATGCCTTTCATCCAAGGTCAGGCTTTCTTATTTAATATATCCTTTTAGTAATTATTTCTCCTCTGTGAGAAAGGCACTGTGGAGTTGTATTAAAGCCTTTTCTTTGTGGCCTGCAAAATGCACTTGCTAAAAAGCGGAGTCAGAAGAGAGGATCCTGTTGAATGACAATTCAAAGAACTTGTGGAAGTATTTGATAAAAAGTCACTTTATAACTATTAGATTTACTTGTAGAGAAAATACGACTTCCTGAAGCTTATGCTTGGTACCAGTATATACCTTCCTTGTTCTTAATATCTAACTGCAGGTTTCTTGAAATAAGTTACATTGAAGTAGCTGAAAGATGTGTCCTCAGAGGAAGTCAGTGCAGCTTTTGCCTCACTCTTAGAAGCACAAACCTCTGGTTTCTACTGAATGTCTGTTTTCTGCAAATCTGTTCCCACTGGGTCAATGCCAACAGCAAACCTTTTCTCTTCGTCTTGTAGTTCCAGTTTTGACATAAGCTGTATTGTCAAGCTGTATTGCCTCCCTTAGGTCTGCTGAAGAATCCATTGAAGACAGGGAAAGATGAGATGAATTTAACAAAGGCTAAAGAGGAAAGACTAGGTTGAGAGTGTGTTGTGAAATACAGGTGCTCCTTTTATCTTGCATCACCATCTCACAAGTTGTCAGATCTTTGTAGATTTAACAGTCCTTCACTTTTTTCAGATATGGATTGTGTTGTATCTCTGTATTCGTTTAGAATTTTGGTAGAAGGCCAATTTAGGGACTGAATTGGAAACTTATATTCTGTCAGTCCATGTGGATTTTACAAACAGCATACTGACAGCACTCGTTAATGTTAAAAAAAACCCACATTTGTTCACTAGTAAGTGCATAAATCGTTAGTGAACAAACTTATCATTTTTGCTTTTGGAGATAACAGTCAGTGCGTACAATCTTTAGTTATAATTCTGGGTGGTAAAACTTCACCTTGCAGTATTAGATGTCTTAACACAAGGGAATAGTTTTTGAAACCCACTAAAACGTGCGGAAGTGTTGCATGCACATCAATGTTTTAGTTTGGATCAGAAATGTATTTTTGAAGTCCATCTATCTGTTGTCCTCACTTCTTATGTTGCGATTTACATAATGGAATGGTTTTGCACATTACAAGCTGAATTCTTTCCCATAAACTAATGTATTACATAAGTAGACCCGATTATGCTTCAGCTACTAATGGGTCTTCAGTCAAGACTAGAATTAGATGCCTGTCCCCATGTTTGTAGTGTTGATACTGATCCTCAGCATTAAGTGCTTTACCCAGGGCACAGTAGGTGTGAATGCACAATCTTCTTACTAACACAGAAATTGTCCTCCTCTGTTTTCATATGTGACTTTAGAGCTTCATATTTAGGTACTAAAATATTGCTGAAGATCCTGTTGAATTTTCGTAAGGCTGAAGCTCATTTAAAAACCCAGAGTGCTTTAGAAAATAAATCTTGGGCTGCTCAGGTGGCATTTGCAAAAGTACTGAGTCTTATGGGAGTAACTGCTGAAGTTTCAGAAACTTAAACTCCCCTGTGTCATTCTCCCATTGGTCAGACTGTTTTGCAGGTTATTTTAATCTAAGTAGTAAGTCATACTGCATTTTAGTTGGTAGAATTGGAGCAGCCATGCTCACAGTGGGTAAGGTTGGGATAGGGGCTGAAGAATTTATTAGTGCTGCCAACCTCAGAGAATGGAGTGCGAATTTTAGTTTAGTCAGATCAACCTAATTCTGTCTCCTTAGTACAAGCTTTTCTTTGTCTGAAGTGAGAGCTTTTCAGTGGTACAGGTGGGTTGCAGATTTCTTTGGCGTGGGGCATCTGCAACATCTCTAGGCAATCTGTTTCAGTGACTGGACCCTCATGATAAAGAATTTTTTCCAATATCTAATCTAAATCTTTCTTCTTTTAGTTTAAAACCACTACCCCCTGTCCTATCACTGTAGGCCCTGGTAAAAAAGAAACAAAACAACAAAAACCCGACACCTCTGTTTTTGTTTCTTATAAGCCCACTTTCAGTATTAAAGGGCTGCAGTAAGGCCTCCCTGCAGCCTTCTCTTGTGCAGGCTGAACAATTCCAACTCTATCAGGTTTTCTGTATAGGAGAGATATTCCAGCTCTCTAACTATTTTCATGGCCCTCTTTTGGACTCGTTCCAATGGACCCACATCTTCGTTGTGGATCCCAGAGCTGGACACAGCACTCCAGGTGGGGTCTCACAAGAGCGGAAGAGAGTGGGAAGATCACCTCCCTTGACCTGCTGGACAAGCCGCTTTTTATGCGTCTCTCCCCAAATAACTTTTTTTTTTTTTCAATCTCCTTTAGCTGTAAAGGCCCTGTAAATTGCATAGTTAACTTGCAGCATCAGTGCTCAGTATTGTCAAACACAAGTTTCCATGTGTTCATTCAAGTTAGACACAAATCCAAAGATGGATGACCAGATTTTCAACTGGTAGCTGAAAATGCAGTCCATACTGTGGGAGGTGGGAGTCACATGCTATTTCCCAGTAGTGCAGAGGCAAAGCAGACTGGTTGTGGAGTAATCTGTAAGTTTGGCTCCTGATGTTCCCTGTTCAACCTGCAGCACCCTCCTACATAAAGATGATGGTGGAGGCGGTCTTTATCTGAGTCAGAATACGCTGCAGGTTACTGCTTTTAGATTTACACCAGCCCGGCAAAGGGCCTGCTAAGCCCTTGGTATCTAGTTAGTGTATGGCCCTTTCTCCTCCCAGCCCCCTTTAGTGGCATATGTAAATACAAAAATGCTTCATTATTTCAAACAGCAGAGTGTTGCAATGTGTGATTAGCATGTATTTCTCACTGTATATTATTGTTCTGTTACTTGGTATGTAACAGCGGCTCGGGCGGGGAAGCGGCGGGAGCAGCGCAGGACCCCCCGCGGGAGGGGCGGCACGGTGCGGACCCCGAGAGAGGGGCACAGACCCGGGACTAAGCCCGGGAGGAAAACGCAGCACAGGCAAACCCTTCCCCCACGGTAGGGGGGTCTCAGAGGCCATGGTGGCCAAGGGCTCCCACAGGGGCGGCACGAAATAATGCTGCTACTCCGTTTTTCCTTCGTCAGGTCACTTCCCAGTTCCCCACACTCCCCGAGGTTTGCCCAAATTTCCAAGTGTTTCTGTAGCAGACTGTGTGTAACTGTGGAGAAGCAAGTCTCCCTACCCCGGCAGCAGCTTACAACACCAAAGACTGTCGTCTGAACACTCGAGACCAACATCCTCAACTACCATCACTTCATTCCTGCCTGGACTTCAGCTTATAAACACAATTGTGGACTGTAAAAATGACTGGACTTACGGGCAATTCTATAATCACAGCTGTATTCATTTTATTTATGTTTTTTGTAATTAATACTGTTATTATTTATTATGCTAGTCACAAGCAAATACTCTGAACTTTCTTCAAATTATATAAGACAAGAGAGGGAATTGTTGTAATGTGTGATTAGCATGTATTTCTCACTGTATATTATTGTTCTGTTACATGGTATATCCTGTTATGATGTGCCCTACCCCTCACCCCAGATGGTTTGTCCCCTTCCCTTGTTCTCCCTTCCCATTGGCTGGAGCCCCTATAAGAACCAGGGGCCGGAAATGGGAAGGGCTCTTTCCTTGGTTATCCCCCATAAGCTTGGACCCTCCAGGTGGCCTGTTGTCTCTGGAGTGAATAAACTTATATTATATGTAACCATGGAGAGCCGCCAGCACCTTCTTCGTCCTCCGTTTCCCTCAGCCATCCCCTGGGGAGTGCAGGGGCACACTCGCCCCTTGGCAAGCCCTGACAGGGGAAGGCTACAGCAGAGTTAAAAGAATCTTTAATAAAAATCAATTTGGGAATTCATGTCAAAATGAGCACAGGCACACCCCCCACCAGATTTCCACTGTTTTTATGCTCCCAGCTTGAGATACTCTATGCATTTATGTAATATGAAACATTGAATTCAACCCTTAAATGGCATTGTATCTTGTCCTACAGCTACTCTGAAGGGCACTCAGGATGAATTAAACAAGAAAGCACTTCAGACTTTGGAGAGGTGAGTAGGAATCTTGCAGATACTTGCATTGTGTATTTCTTTGGATGAATTAGAATAATCGTTGGTTTTGATTTTTTTTCCTCTGCATAAGGCTTCCTTGCCTGAAAATTTAAAAGCAATTCATTAGATTTTAGTAATAGTATGTCAAAACCATTCTTGTGATGGCTAAATGCAGTAATTATTTGATTGAGTATCTAAGGTAAGAGTGACTACCTGTTCTGCCACTAAACGGAAATAACCTTAGGCCCAAATTAGTTACAGTAAAATCTGCAGTGCTGGGAGATGCAGCTTTTTCATGATGCCAGCTGGCAAACATGGAAAGCTAATTTTGTCTCAATTCTTGCGTGAAGCAGTCTTAAACTGCTGTATCCCTCATGGTGGGAAAGTACCTTCACTGTCAGGATGTAGGCAGCTATGGGATGGCCTGGCACCAGTGCACTTACCGGGGAGGGGATAATTGCTGTCCTAATGAGTGTTTACATGAGCTGTTGTACAAGAAAAGGCTAAATAACTAGCATACAAAACAGTCACCACTCACCTGTTCTTCATCACTGTGTTTTGTGGGGGTGACTGATCCAACAATCTGCCCTGAAAGTAGCTGTGAATTAAACTCTTCTTCAAGTACAGCTACCTCTAGTAAAACTGCTTGGGTTACAACACTTTTTTGTCAGTTCTGTGGGGTAGAGAGATGAGATGTGATCTTCCTGACCCTGTTGTGACTGAGTTACACCACCCAAAATACACTGGGTAGTGTTTGGGTAGTTGTTGTAAATGAGATGTCCTACAGATTTTGGTTGGCAACTAAATGAAAGCTTAAATGGTCCAAGTCTTAGGCTGAAGTATCTAATTCTGGGTTTGGTGTGGTCATAAATATAATATAAAAGTGTAATAATCTTCTTATGTCTAGTATTTAAAAGTACAGATTTAGCAGGTTGAACAATGTTAATGGATCTTAGCTGTTTTTTCTGCTGAACAAGGAGTCCAGCATGTTTGTCTTGCACTGGTTTTGCAGCGATTGCAAGAGCTGAAACCACAGATGTAGTTCTGGCTATTTACCCTATGGAGATCCGAGAGATAAAATTTTAAAAAGCCATTTATTTGTACACTATTTAGATCAGGAGTATACTTTTAAGTCACACTAGTTCCTGCACTTGAATGTAATACTTTCACTACTGACTAATTTTTATGTAATTGCGGTGCTGCAGAGCTTTTAAACTGCATTTATTTTTATCCTTTGACCTTTTCCATTGGCTGTGACTTGTTTTCATGGTATCTTAGCTCTAGCTAGGAAGCAGACAAGCTCCTAGCCAAACATTAGTTACTCAAAACTCAGCCAACAGGGGTGTGATAGTGAGCTGATTACTAGTGTTTTTCTAAATGCCTGAGTTTGGTTTCTTTCTTTTTTTTAATCTTCTTTGTTTTTCCACCTGGTCTTGAAGAACAAGTATGATCTCTCAGGCTATGGTTTGGCCTGTAGCCATCTTTGTAAAGGGCCTTTTCAGCTGGAAGATTGCACCAAATATATTTCTAATTCCTTCTGAGGAAACTGCAGTAAAGTAACAATCCTTTGTTTCTTTTCAAAAGCACCATTAATCTCTTCTGCTATGCTCTTGTGAACTTTACCTTGTTATTTATTGCTGGAGAGGCTGCTGAGGGTTTCATGGGAGTTGCTTTCTAAAGAGGCGGCTCACCCTGCTCCAACAGCGTAGGGCAAAGCTGGGTTCTATCTTGTGGAGTTTTGTTGTTGTTTGGTTGGAGTTTTGTGAAGTGGAAGGAGAAATTAGTGACTTGCCTGTACTAATTGGACCGTGATGTCTTTGCAAGTCAAGGTAGCACTCAAGGATTCTGAAGCAATGCCAGGGTTGCAGGATACTTTCAGTCCATACTACATTAATTTGTTCTAAAGCAGTTAGTTACAAAAGGCAACTCCAACACCTTCTTGCTTACAGGCCAAAATGGCTTTTGAAAGGTAGCTGCCACTAAAATGGTGTGTGGTTTGTTTCCTGAAGTAATTATTTTATTCTTATTTGCCTATTTGCAAACTAATAGTTTTGTCAGGGTTTTTAACCACCAGTATTTTAAGCCTGTCGTTTCTCCCTCATAAGGACATTAATTGTGCTCACTTTGGGCAGGGCAGTGCAGGTGCAGGCTTCCCTGGTGTCCTGGAATGCAGCCAAGAAGGAAGTCAGGAATGTCAGTTGGCTACAAGAGACCTTCCTCTTCCCCATTTCTCCCACATGAAATGACTTCCCTGTGCTACAGAGTTACAAGTGAGCTCTGTGAGTCACAGAGAGGATAATCCACTCATTCCTGGACTGGGCTGCTAGTGTGACATGAGCTGGTGCCCCACATTGCTCCCAGGTTAGGTTCCCCAAAACACTATCCCCTCATTCTCTTAGTTAAAGCTTTTCCATAGGTTTGCAAACTCAGACTGCAGTTCCATCCTTAGCATAGTGTCAGAGGGGACAGCTCTGCCCAGGTTGTCCATCCCTGTTCCCTGCCTTGCACTGTTAAGGACATCTGATTCTGGAGACACTGCAGCCTTCAGTAGCCAAGGGATCACTGCAGTGCTGCTGCCTGCTGTGGACTAGAAGGTAATAATATCTCAGAGTCCAAGCTTGAGAAGTAAAGGCCTTGGTTTTGGTCCAGGCGCAGCTCCTGTCATCAAATCAATCCTCCCTCAGTGTCTTTCCTTTCCAAATTAGGAGTCTACTGTCAGCAATTAGATTAGAAGCTGCAGGGTGGAGAATGTTTTGTGTGTTTGAGGACCAGTTTATGTCATAGGCTCCTGATCTTTAGTCCTCTACATGCTCATAGCCACAATTGTGACTGCTTTTTCAGTGGTAACCTAACCTTCTCCTATTGTTTGAAAAGTGGCAATATAGGAACAAGTTGGATAACTATGTCCATCACCTAAATTACTCAGAATAATGCTTTGATGGGTTTGTTAAAAGAGCTCAGAACTACTTTTTTTCATGTATTAGTTATCCAAGTTCCAAAATATTAAGCGGCATTTAATGAAGGAGCATGTTGTATAAGTAGTGTAACATCCTGGCAGCTGTGTTTCTCATACTTGTTCCTTTGCCTGTGGCTTAGCCAGGCCAACATTGTTCTGGTTTTGTCTAGATTCAGTGTGCTCCCCTATTACTGGACTAGTTTCCTGTGGGGGAGGCCTGGGTTTTGGTCTGTCCTTGTGCGTGGCTCGTGGTGAAGGAGCTCTGCAAAGTGCGATCTAACAGTCACTTTTCTTTTTATGTTGTGTGGTCATCCTTAAAGAGCACGTGACTTGGCCCCAGAAGATCATCAAATCATCCTCTACCTATCACTGCAACTGGCTCTTGTCAGACAGGTATGTGCAATAATTGGAAATCGCTGAGTCACGAGAGGGTGGAAGGGCAGTCCAGTTGAACAAGACCCAGGCTTGCTAAACAAGGTCCTCTCCTTCCTACATTGTAATCAATAACAAGCAATCAGATTATGCCTGTTAATTATTTTTTATTCTTATTTTTAAAATATAAATTCTATAGCACATGGTATGACCTTCCCTAGAGTGTGTGTTCAGCTCTAACTCCTGAGCAGTCTTGGAGCAACTTTGTTTGCGTGGGATGAGCGGGGTGTGTTTATTCCTGTTCCCTGGGTATCATGCTGTGTCCTGCTTCAGGCCTCTCCAAAGGCTCTCTCGTTACTGCCCGGTTCTGTATCATGCCAGATCGCACACTCCTTGTGCTGGGAATCGCTTTATTCCGTACTTGGGCACGTTTGACGTTAGGCTTTGACAAGTGTTGGAGCTCTGCAGTGAGTGGGATTAGTTGGCATTTGAATGCTGCTGCAGGTGTTAACTCATAAAAATTAAGCTGATCAGAAAATACTTTGCACTGCCTTTCAGGAAAAAACGACCCAACCATTTGGGCTGTGCTTTATTTTTCTGCCGCTTCTTAAAATTGGGATGTGTTTTATTTCTCTGTCCCTTCTGTTTAAAAGCCAAAGTCTTTACTGGAGCAGCCTCTATTTTTTAAATGCCTCTCTAGCTAGATTTGAAATTTCCTTCTTTGGCAGGCTTTCTGCTTGCTGCAGTTTTCTCTCCTTAATCTACAGTACAGTCTTACTTTCCTGAGCTAATTAGGGGATCTGTGTGTTCATTAGGTTAAACTAATTGTTCCAAGAGAGCACCCTCTTGATAATGTCACTTTTGTAACCCTTTCATAATGAGACCGGTGTGTTGTGAGGAAGCCTGCAATAAGAAAGGATAATTAAAATGGCTTGTTTAACTTTCTCATCTGCCTACTGGCTGCTTTATGATGCGGTTTGCTCAGAGTCTTTCATTAAAAAATATCCAGCAACCCTTCTTTCTCTCACACCTTTTGCCTCTTAGGGGAGATTGTCTCATTTGCTGCCTCCTCTGCTGCTTGCCATGAGTAAAAGCATTATAGCTTTTCAGCTTCTATCTGGAAAAATAAAATCAAGATTTTTGTGGTCCTTGGTTCTTTGTCATTTTCACTGTTCCTGGTCCACTCCATTTAAGTTATTACCCTTTCTCCGTCTCTGGTTGTAGCCTGTCTTTACAATGTTTTTTCATCTGTCTTATTTCTTCTTTTCCCTTCCCTCCCATTCTTACCATTCAGGCTTTTGTCCTCTTCTTCACTTTTCTCTTTTGTCTACTTCACCTGTGTATATTCATCCTTGATGTTCTGCTGGTTGCCCCTGCTACCACAACTGTATGATCTAAGTGTATTACGTAGTGTCAGCCTGACCCCTGCAATACTGTTCCTGCTCTCCTCCCGTCTAGTGTGCTATAAATCTTTAACACATGCTTGGAGAGAGAGGAGATACCTGAGACATCTTTATTTTTAGACTGCTGTAAAATATCCTGCTCTTCTTTTGCCAGTTTACTTAGTGATAAACATTTGGTAATGCATTTTTAATATCCTTAATTATTTAAAGTATCTAATATAGTCTCTTTCTGATTAACTGAAAGAGAAATGAGACCTTTTTTGATAGATTGCATTAACTATTGAACATCACAGTTAGGGCTTTCATCAGGCAATGCTACACTACCAACAAATCAGTCCATTTCTACATAGTAGGTTATAGTATAATACCTTAATGTTTTTCTCAATAGATAGGCCTTTTTGTTTCCATAGTCAGAGTCAATAAATGGGGTAACCTTACACTGCACTGGGTGGTAACCCAGCAGTGTGTGTCTTAAAGATCAGCTTGCATAGTTAAGACAGTGTTTTCATGGAACAAAGCAAGAGAGGCACCTGACCAGTAGAGTGCCAAGCAAAGCTGGGGCAATTCATCTTCCTTTGAAGGCTGTAAAATATTGCCAGTAGTACTTGTCTCTGTCACCACTGGGCAAAGGAAAGGGGAAATGGAAAAATATAAGCTTCCCTCTGACATGCGATGGGGCTGTGACAAGAGGAGGAATGGTTATAAAAGATTCCTCCAGAGTTGGCAGTTGAAACCACCCACAACCAAAATGAAAGATGATGATGATGTGCTCTGTGTGTGTGTGTGTGTGTGTCTTAAAGACCAGTGGAGTCACTGGGAAGTCTGTAGTGACTCCTGGAGGGTCTAGGCCAGCCCCACAGCATTTTAGGGTGGATTTTTCTGCAAAATGCACAGTAGAAGGATCTCTTCCATAAGGAGGGTCTCGGTCTGATTTTCCCCTGAGGCTGAAGTGCCATGAGGCCAAGGTCAGTATCTGCTGCAGTGGATATCTCCACCTGCAGTGTCTGGCTGGCAGGCGGCCGAGCCGATCGACAAATGAGACTTGTAACTCCCAAATCCTGGTGGCTGGTTTGGCTGCTTCTCTTGTTTCTGTGGTAACAGCAATTGGATCAGCAAAAACAAGGTAGAATGAACATTTTAAAGCTCACTGATTTTAATGCCTTGCCTTGTTTTTTAGCAGGCCAGTTTCTATGGAAATGACTCTAGAGAGTCAGCACTTCTCTTGTTAATTTTAAGTGTTGATTCCCTTATCATTTTGGGGGGTGTTGGTGTTTTTGACCTTGAATGCCATGTAAATCAGTATTGTATACATAAAAACAACATATGCAGGTCTTACACTCTTTTAATACTTGATTTGATTTGACCTTTCTTTGCATGAAAATAGGAAAGGAAAGACAGCAAAGGGTCAGCGGCTGAGGACTGGAAGTCTCACCAATTTCATGTGGTCTTCCAACAAACCTCAGGTTTCAAGTGGCAATATCCAGAAAACACCTACTTCTTTCCAAAGTGTCTGGATGTAAAACTAAGATAAAAATAATTTAAGAGACCAGAGAAAATATTTCACCTGTTTTATACAGTTTTTATTTTGGTTTCAAGAAGAAGAGGCTGCTGCCTTTGTCCCAGGAGGGAAACCCTGTTTTAGTAGGTATTGAGAGGTGCTTCTTTCAGTGACTGCTTGGATGTGAGTAGTTGTGGTCTGTCCTTCTAGACCAGCTAGTTCCTCGTTTGCTGAATAGCAGCATGCTGCTTTTCTGCCCATGTCCTAGCCTAGACTTTAATGGTGATCAAAAATGGCTTGTAGTAAGAATTAAGTAATAACTCTCAGATGTATCCATCCCTGTTTTCCTGAAGTTCTGGTGGACTGCAGCAAGTTTGTTTTCAATGGGAGGTCTTGCCAGTCAATAAAGCTTTCTCCTTTCTATAATCCCCATGCTATAAAAAGAGATGGAGTGGGTAGTTTTAATGGTTAATTAAGTGTAACTGTCAACTGATATGAAATTGCAAAGCCTGAAAACTCCTCTTACGAGTTCCTGTTTCATTTGCCATTTAAATATTCAAGCACATTCTACTGTTGGGAATTTTTTTTAACACTCATGCCATTTTCCTTTTTATTCCTATAATTGTAACATCCCAAGATTGTTTTTAAGGAAACATATAGCATTATTGAAATAAATCCCATTATATGAGGCAGCCTAAGCAATCCATATTGTGGCATTATTTTGGTAGTGCTGCAAGGTTCTATTTCTGGTCTACTGTAGCATCTTTGCTTCCTTGACCAATGTGATGTGAAAATATACCTGTGTGCCATGCAAAACATGGTATATTTGTTAACAGAAGGGTAAATCAGGGAAGTGTAGCATCTTCTAGTTGCAGGCCCCATTTTTACTTGCAGTCCAGCTGAAATAAGATTCCTTTAAAGCTCAGCACTTGTAGGGAATTTTAGACTGGCAGCCTACCTCTCATAAAGCCCTTAAGTTTCAGGGTGCCATCTGGGCTGCCAACTTCCATCTTTCTCATATTATATAGTTAGTTACATAAAAATACATCTTTTAAAAGACGTTTGCTTTGACTGCTGCCAAATACCTTGCTTTTGTTGTTCAAGTAATTTGGGTTGTTTTCATTGCATCTAGTTTTTTGCAAGTTGTTGTTTCATATAATGCTTCTCATAAAGGCATGAATTTCATATTATTAAAAGTTATTTTTTCTTATCTGTGTTTTGTCCACTGTTCCTGATTATGCAGCAGTACTTAGTAGGCTACTAATGGTGTTACATCACTAAGGAATCTTTTTGGACTTGAGTTAAACAATTAGGTGCCAGGGAAGCATAATTAATTTTCAAAACTAGCTTTTGCCTGTAACTCTGATGGTACTAGAGGGAAGCACTGCAATGAGATGTAACCATTGCAGTCTTTATGCTACAGAACAGGGAGAAATTATTTTAGATTATGTCTACTTCAGCAGTATATGACTTCCTGTCCAGCAGGCGCAGGTTTGTAGGAGTTACCACAACTGACTTTGTGCACTTTTATTTCATGTATGTTGCAAGAGAGTCAGAGAGCTTCTTTGATGACAGGCCTCTGTTAGGGGTATGGACTTGCAGTTGTGTGATGGTAAGTCCCTTGCAACACACAGGGCAAAGTCTCAGTGATTCACATGCAAGTAAGGTCAAGTACCCTTACAATTTTGAAGTCCCTCAGTAAAGACACTAGTTGGAAGTATTATTCTTTGTCTGATTCATACTAGCAGTTTAAGATCACCTTCCCGAGTCTTAGAATCATAGAGTGGTTGAGTTTGGAGAGGACTTCTTGAGATCACTCTGTTCAATCCGTGCTCAAAACAGGATCAGTTGGAACAGTTTGCTCAAAGTCCCCTCCAGTTGTTTGGTTTACAGGTTTTCCTTTTTCTTCCAATGAACTTACTTTTCCTCAAACGTATATTTTCTTTATGACTACTTGTGCAGGTCTGAGATAGAGGAATAGAAAAAAATAGGTGGTTTTAGTCCCAAGTGCAAAAAGAGTCTTGATAGCAGCTTTATTTTAGCAAGTCAATTTACATAGCTCTGGTATATCTGCTGAAGAACTTTGTGGACAGCAGATCTGGGCCCACCACAGTCTTGTGCTTGTTTTCCTGGTTCCAAGTTGTTTTGTTATTGCTAGAGTTTTTACATTGTTTGAAAATGTATTCTAATAAGCCGTTGAGGGAACACTGGTGATTTAAGCCGATGCATTTACCTTTGCAGTAGGTCATAATAACACATGTTAAAGTAGCTCCACTGACAAGCAGTAATTCATTAAAGCTGAGCACTCAGTCATATATCCCAACCTGAATCCAAGCCAGGACATTCAGCAGTTTTGACACTGTGGGCCAGATGCCAGTTTAGGGTTATGTCTGGAGCAGTTACACTGATCTCCAGGCTTTCATGGAGTCACCAGTAATAGAGTGGTTGAGTACTATGGCTCATGTATGCACAGTGAGAGTGAAATGTCACTTGGACATTAGGATGAAGTTGTCCAATGAACAGAATGTATTTACTATGCTCCCAGAAGCATACCTGGGATGTAGATAATCAGCAACCTCTGTTGTAGCTGCAGGCAGTGTAATTGTTGCTTTCCCTAGTTATGTGGTCCTTGTTCATGTGAGAGATCTGTGGAGGCAGTGGGAATTTAACACTGGTGGTATGCCAGGGTAGAAGAATGTCTGCAAAGCTTTGCTAGGTTGAAAGTTCTCATAGTAGGGAAGAAGGAACTACGTTCCCCATCCATTGAAAGAAGCAGTGGGAAAGCATATGTGAGGAAAAGAAATTTGTACGCTTTCATGCTTTGTTTTTTGCAGACTTCCAGAGCCAAACACAAATCTGGAATAATTTTTCTAACAGTAATTTCAGACACTAGAGAATCTTATAGAAAATCCTTTGCATAAAACTTATTGGTAAACAAAACAAAAGGAAATCTTCTGAAAAGTTCCCTTTTGAACTGGTAGCCTAAACTAGTGTACTGAATCACAAAGAGCATGTGATATACTTGCATTCATTAGGGTGTTAAGTTTTCTGTCAAGTGAGACTTGGTTCTAGTGGCATGCTGCTGCTGTGAGTTTTGACAAACTGTTTGATAGTAGAAGATGCCTAAGTAGAATTTTCAGAAGTTCTAGTGATTGTATTTGTTCTTCTCTTTGAGGTATAATGTAGGACTGAAGGAGTAATGTGTTCTCTTTTTATTTCTACCTCATCTCCTTCTAGATTTCAGATGCTATAGACCATCTTCAAGAAGCCCTGCAACTGTGCAAAGATGACATGAATTCACTTCATCTACTTGCCCTCCTCTTTTCAGCTCAGAAGCACTATCAGCACGCACTGGATGTTATCAACATGGCCATTGTTGAATACCCAGAAAGCTTTAGGTAAGAGTTATTGACTGATGTGATGCATCCAGTTGGGAATGATCTGCTCACTATCTCTTGTTCTCAGTTAAACACAAGTAGCCTGTTAAGTCAGGTGTGCTACAGGTGTGTCACTCTCCTCCTGGGTGTGCTGTGAAGCTGAAACATGTTCAGGGTATTCTTTGGACTTTGTTTTCATGGTCTTTCTGTTTTTGAAACTAATCCTTGTGCTTGTTTGCTTTTCCAGTAGTTTTCTTTCTGTATTTTATTAGTGATATTGTCTTCCATACATCTCACTGTAGTTTTTTGTATTTGACTTTACACATGAAGAAATTAGTGTGAGACAACTACGATGATCTCTGTATTACAAATAATTTTATATTTGGTAACTTCCTGGTTGAAAGCAAACCAATTTTTTTTGCATTGACCATTGTTTTAATGCTCATCTATGACACAGTTTGCAACAATAGCACAGCCGAGGAAAAAGAACGGCTGAAAATCACAAGCTGTAATAATGTATAGCTGAAAGGATGGTTTGCCTGCGTAAGAGCAGGTTTGAATCAGCACAGACTTCTTGGAGCCAAAGGCTTCCACTGTTCTGAGTCTGTTGACTCAGACCTTCATCCATCTGAGGGAGGTAAATTGAATTCCATGCAATTTACTGTCATGACCTTTCAAAACAACGAATTTGTCTGTTCTGTGTAAAATTGTGATTGCATATTAGCTGAATTTCTTAGCGAAACTGCAGAAAATCCTGTTGCGTTGCTGAAAGACCAACTTCCATTCAGAATTGCTTGTATTTAAATGACATAAACCCATGAACATTGTCTTTAGACAGCCTGCATTCTCAGTGGAGAGAGGGAACAGCCTCCACAAGTGTAGTCCAGTAGGTGAGTGGGATATTGTCTAAACCAGAGCAAAGAAAGGTCACAAGTAAAATTGAAGCCATCTAAATGTGAGCTTGAATGCTTTAGGATCTTTTAGAACTGTGGTGCTATATCAGCATATAATACTTTTTATTGTAAGCTGCGTGTTGCCATGTAAAATAGCTTTGCTTATTGTGTCTTTGAGGTTAGTTACTTGGTGTATGTGAGGAGCTAAGACTGTCAGTGCACATCTTTGAAGTGAAAATTAGTAATGGAAAAGCTCTTAAAATGATGCAAACATCTCTTCAGATTATGAGGATAGGTATGACTGAAGCAAGAAATAGCCAAGTGGCCGCTGAATTGTATTTTGGGATTTGAAAGTAGTAAAGATACTAAAAACCCCTCTTACAGTCAAAGATCACATTGCGCAGTCAAGGGTCAGATGTTCATTGAGGACTACAGACACTTAAAGGTACTTAGAGGTGACAGGAAGAAGAGGTTGTTTATGTCAGGAAAAGAGTATATGCCATGTCGAATTGAGCGACTGGTCCATCAAATCCTGGATTGTTCCTCCAGAATTTACTGATAATTTATGTTTGTGGGAAGGACAAAACATAACAGAGCATGATATGCAAAGTAGCTTGGAGGACTACTGGGTTGGGATCCTTTGTGCTGTCTGGTAATCTGATTTCCCCAAAGCTGAAAAGAATATTATCTCTTATGCTTCTATCAGTGCCAATCTTTGTGTGCAGAAACACCTTGCCAAGGAATAGCAGAATAGGTTGGTTTTGATAGAAACAATTAGTACTGGTAGTGAAGCCACAGGTTCATGTTTACTCCTAGACACAGACATGTGCCCTTGGAAGAGCCCCTCTTTACCATGCACAGTGGTGTGTGACACAGCTGACAATGAAGACTCACTCATTCACAGGTACACACGGATGCAGGCTGGCTTCTTGCCTGTGCTGCTGTGACTGCCCTCTGTCCGTGTGGGTCTTTCTCTAAACTAGTCAGCAAATAACTCATGAATGAGGGAACAGAGAAAGAATATCAAGTTGCAAGGCAGAAAAAAAAATTAAGAAAAAAAAAAAGTGTTCCTGAAAAAAGAATGGGAATCCAATGAGGAAGGGAAAGGCAAGAAGAGTAACAAAATACATCTACAGTTTGTACCAAATCTGAAACCATTCCAGGCTTTCTAGTACAGTTTATGCTAGAAGGGCTTTACTGCTTTGTAAAATCTCTTTGAAGGGAGAAAGACCTGATGCTACTGTGTATCTCCAGTTGTTACTGCCTTACAGAAAAATGCTAATAAATTTTACTGCTGCATCGTATGACTACAAGATGTTTCATGTAAATAGTGTAGGTAAGTTCAACTGCATGATTTTAAAGCTGTATTTAAAAGTGGTTGATTATTTTCCCCAGTTCATGTTTATATGAACCATGCAACTGTGTAATGTAGTGCCTGGAGGCTCCCTTCCTAATGACAACTCTTTTTGGAAGTATATTGTGATGGCATGTATCAACAAAAGATGATGAAAGCTGTACTAAGGGACCTTAGGGCTCTGTAGATGGCAAAAAAACCAGAAGCATTACCTAGATGTATATCCTAAGTAAAAGAATGCATACTATCTAAAAAATTAAGGGCTTAGCTGGCTCAAACTACAGACATTTCATACTGGTCACTGTATGTAGTTAAGATGAGTTTGTTCCTGCTTTTTTTGTTTTTATATTGAATTATTTCATTACAAATTTTAAAGAATAATTCACATGGTTGGCTAGTTGCTGAAGCAATTGGAAAAACTGTACTGCATTGCTCAGCTAACACACATCCTTTGGCATGAACCTCATAATAGTGACCCAGATATGTCTGAAAGTGCCCCTTGTTCATGTGTTTAAACTTAAATGTTTACTGCATATTTCAGAGGTTGATGTGGTGCATAGGAAGGAGGGATGCAAAACCTAAGCACTGAATACAGATAGATGCAGTGTTTTGGATTGAGCTGATGAAGAGCTGAATATCCAAAAAGCACAAAATGAACTTAGGAAGATCACTTCTTGAGAGATGGCATATAGTAACAAATCCATTATGTTACAATCAGTAAATTACTGATTTTGAACTCTTGGTTGTCAAGCAACAACAGAGGAAGACCACATGAAGGAAGAATGAGAGAGAAAATGTTGGACATATTGCAAGCTGGAGTGAACCACAAGAAATACACTGCTTTGCCATGACTATAAAAGAGAGAATTAATAGCAACATTTACATGGAAGGTATCGTCTGAAAAATTGCTGACACCTATGGAGGGAGACTGCCCAGGATAAAAATTAGTGTTTTTACATCCTGTTAATGATAGTATGCTTTTAAAAGCAGTTAATGAATGCAGTACCATTGGTTTTGATATATATTTTAAAGCACTGTCTTCAGCACATCGGGTGAGAAGACAGCATCAGGTGTCTCCCCTCCAGGCCAATAATGCTAATCATAAGCCTTTCTTCTTTTTTCCAAAGCAAAGGCCAGCCTTTGGGTCAGTGTTCCATCTGACTCTGGCAATGATTACCTCCACAGGCTTTTCTCAGGGAAGAAATTGTATTAGTGAGCACCCCTCTTGTCCTCCAGGCAATCTTTTTTTAAAATAACACGTTGTTTATTTAGAAAGAATTTCCCGTTATAAAGCCTATATCCACACCTCACAGTGTTCCATGCAGAAGTCTCATGGGTCTGGCAGCCTGCAAAACCCTCCACAGAGCCTGCCTAACACAGTCCTTTATCTTTCCTTGGCTGGTAATATTTCCTCCTTCCAGTTTTTCTTGTATAAAATTGACTTTGCCTTCCTGACTCACTCATTCTTCCACAGACTGTTTTGCTCTCTGATCATCTTTTAGCTCTAATTAGTTCACTTCCAGTACTGGAAAAAAAATAAACATCTGTAGCAAGTCTAGAGGTGGAAATAGGATATCAATTCCATGGATACTGTATTGCTCCCAGACGACCTATCAAAACTATTCTGTTGTTCACCAGCTAGTTGCTGTCTCCTGGATGGCTCCCCATGAAAATGGCTATTAAGATAGAACAATACAATCCTCTGGCATAGATTGCAACATCTTCTAATTGCTGACCAATGTGATGGTGAATGTTTTGTTAAATGCTCACAACTTTATATCTGTAGCAGTTCTGCATATTGCACAGGAGTTGTAACTCTCTTAAATGAGCAGTGGCTAATATTCCTTCTCTTTCTAAACTAAAAGTCACTATTCTGTTGCTTCCAGAGTCTCAAAACTAGTTATAAAAAAAATAACAGAAAACTTTTGGTAAGCACTGCTGTTCTACACCTAAAGACTCAAAAAGAAACAGGTGGGTTGGTGTTCAGGAGCAGTGTAGCTGTCAAATGCAGATGCTTTTGTTCTACAAAGATATTTGCTATCATAAAAGTAATTACTGTAAATGTAGTGAAAAAAAGCTCAGAAAACCAAGAAATATTAAATGTGTATCTTGGAAACTTTGTAAAAAAAGGAAGTAGATTTCTTATGGGGAGTTGTGTTGTCTTGGTGTTGGTGGTGTTTTAGCAGAATTGTTTTTTGCTACAGCCAGCCCTCAAAATACAAAGTCCACTTTGAGGTTAGAAGTGGTTTACTGACAGAAATGTCCTTGACTTCATCACTGCTACATTGATTTCATTAAGGATATATGAAGTAATCATCTGGCAAGATTTATTTGTTGTAGTCTGGCACAGACTTACTGTGGGGAGAGCTATTCTGTGGTATATAAACAATGTCATTTACCAGGTGTTGCCTTAAAAAAACCCGTGATACAAAGTCAGGATCTCAAAATGCATGATTAAACTGGCATTTTCAGTTTTACTTCTTTTTTCATTGCTTGTCAGGCTCTTTCTTGTATGGTGAAAATAAACAACTTGTGCCTTGTTTGAGCTTTATGGGCACTCGTAGAATATTGCAATATTGTTGACAGCAGTAAAGTAGAACTGTCTTCTTGCCTATAATCTTCATGGGGAATGAAGAGTCAGTTGTCTCTGTGTTGAAGGTTTGCACACCTTTGTGTTGTGGCAAGTCTACTGTACACTTGTTATGTCAAGATAGTTGTACCTCCTACCCATCCCACCTCACCCCCAGGTAATGCAGTTGTGCATGCCATAGAATGGCTTTACCACTTTTCTCATGCCTTTGGTGAGATTGGTGGCCTCTCTTGGACATAGAATTGTGGCTTTAGAGAATCAGATCAACCTGTTTATATGATTGCAGTTCATCATTAGGCAAGAGGCAAGGAAGCCTGGTATATCTTGTGAGCAGACTGGGTGATAGAACAGCTTGTTAAAATTTTCAGCATATTGTTTTGCTTGAATTCCTCAAAGGTGTGAGATATGAGGATTTAAAGCAGGGATAGGTTAATATTTTGGCTGTAGCATTTGATCATGCTAGATTTCTTTTATAAATAGGATGTTCAAAACTTAGGGGTGGAGCTTTTGTAAGCTGACTTTTTGTAGTGGTGTGTTCACACCCTTGATGGTGAGAGTGACCCAAAAGTGTTTTAATACAAAGTAATAAAAAATGGAAGTATGTACTTGAGGGATATGACATTACTGTGCTACAAGACTACAAAACATGTTAGGTGTCTGTGATTCACTTAAGCCAGTGAGGCATGGAGTTAGAAGGGTTGAGCAGGGTTTTTTTGCTGTAGTAACCACAAATGTTTGCTTCTGTTGGTATGTTATGATTCCTTGTTGTTTTTATAAAATTAACCTAAAAAACACTTGGTGATATATTGCAATTGAGTATTTGTATGCCAGATATATGAAGGGAAAGCTTTAAGGCAGTCTCCTGACTTATTAAAGATAACACAGATATTTAAAGCTTAAAAAAAAAAAAAAACATAAATAGTCATCTGGGGGTGTTTTTTTATGGTTAGGATTTATTTCTGCAATTTTAGCTTTTTTTTTTCTTTTTATTTGCTGCTCCCCATTCCTCCCCCCCATAATGAAGAAACAAAATGAATTGTGGATTTACAGCATCCAAGATTGGATTCCTATTTTGAAAGCTTCAAACTGACATATGAACACTTTTCTAAGGATCACAGTCTTATCTAAGACAAAAATTCAGCAGATGAGCGTGGTAACCTTCTATCCACCGGCTTAATGCAGCAGGAAGCAATGTCCCCCTAATTGCTTCATGTTTGTTTGTACCAGGAGTAGATTTGTGTTAGTGTACATATCAATCTGTCTTAAAATTATAAGGGTGGTAAAATTCAGTGGTACCTGGGGAGAATTCCATTCCCTCATAGCCCAGGGTTCAGGATATGAATAAAAAGAGTTAAATGAAGCTTAGAGAGGAAACCTACTGCAGACTTATTTTCTAAAGATGGTATGAAAAGAAGGAAGAGCTATGCAGTTTTCCAGCCTTAGCAGCAATGATTCAAATCTTTCCTCTGGATGAAAAGTCAGTTTTATTTCATAATGTGTTTTGGACTCCAGGGACAGACCTGCATCATGGAGATCAGAAGGAGTGCCTAAAGATAATACAAAAGAGAACCAAGGGAGAAAGGTGGTGGTGATGTAGGAAGCCCAGCTCTAAACTTCCCTTCCTGCTATGGTGAAAAAATCTTTCCCTTCCCCACACGTATACAGTGGGGTTTCAATAGAGTGACATCTTTTATTAGCATCTTCAGACATTGGTTCTGCTGGAAAACATGGTTAGAATCTTCTTGAACTGAAATCCTTCAAGGCACTCTCAATATATGAATAAAGAAGGAAACAAAATGTCCTGCTTGTCTGTTTTTCATCTCTCTACATCTAGTGAAGGTGAAGGCTGTGGAAAGTCTGCTGTCAAACATATAGATCCAGTATCCTGAAATTGCTTCCTGAGGCTCTCAGAAGCTGATCACTAGAGAAGTGGGGAAAAATATTTTCTAGATTTTCTGAGACCTTTAGTAAGTCTCAAATGCAAGGATTATCAAGAGTCTCATTTTTTGTTTGGGAGTTGATTTTTGAGAATGAAGGATAACAGATTTATTAGGATTCACTGAGAATTACAGTTGATAATAATTTCTGGAAAACACAGATCCTGAAATATGGAGAGACATGGATGTTATGCTTAGCAAATTGTTTTTCAGTGCAGTAAATTGCTTTCCAAGAAGTCTTCAGTGTGGTCAAGCCATGTTGTCTCACAGATGAGTAGAGTATAATGCTCTGATCATTCAATGAAAAGGTTGGCTTTTTTCTCTCCAGCTGGAGATTTCAGACTTGAGTGATTTCTTCTCTAAGGCCCTAGAAGCATTTCTTTATCTTGTGGGATGAGTACAAAATGTTTTGATTTGTATTATTTTCTTCAAAAAGGAGAGGGAGGGGAACTGACTCAAGTGTTATGAAAAACTCATCAGGGGACAGAATCCAAGGATGGTAATTTTTCAACCACAGATGTGGTTTTTATCTTCTGAAAACAGGGGAAGTCCTTGCTCTTCAGTGGCTTAGAAATACTGGTAATAGTTACATCTTAGATGGTAAGTCAGCTTCTGTGGCCATTGTCATTAATGTCTGCAGAACCAAATATGTAAACATGTTACTTAATATTTTAGCCTATTAGTAAAGGAGAGCTAATGATAAATGGAGATGTTATCACAGAGAGAGAGACTGTAACATTGAAGTTCTGTTATCAACGTGTCTTTGAAATTATCCTGACATATTTCTTAACATGCTAGCATTTTTACAACACAAACCAGATATAAATTATTTTACTTCCCTTTATTCAATTCTACCTTGACTTGAAGATTTCTGTTATGTGTATATATTTCAGCAGTAGGCTTGTCATAAGGCTGTATTTTAGGAGGAAGGGGGAACATGAGGATGGAGAGTTAAGTGGTTTAATCAAGTGCTGCAGTTATTAGCAGTTTTTCCTACATACACCAGCAGAAAATGCAACCCAGAATGATGTAAGTATGACATAGAATTGTGTTTCTGAGCACTGTGGCTGGACATGTGGACTGCTGAAAATAAATTCTGTGACCCCTGTTTCAAATGTTTCTATCAGCTGGAGAAGTGGCTGGGGGCTGATAACTCGCACCTCAAATGAAGTTCATACCAGTAAGCAGTTGAACTGAAATTCATAGTGAAAAGATTCCTTTTTATATTATTTTTTCTTTTGTGTTTTTTTTTTCCTCAAATCTGGTCATTTGTATCCACCATCTGATCACTTGTGAGAACTTGAGATTACTCTGTAGTTTTCCTTGTATTTTCTCAGGACAGGGTCAATGTCTTTGCATTGTTGGTAGGTTATGTGGTACAGTGGCAGTCTGAGCCCAGCTGAGAATATGCAGTCTGCAGACACGCCACTGCAGTCTGTGTAATAAAGAGGAGAGATGTCCATTTGGCAAGGGGGACCACAAGGAGCTGTGCTAAGGTGTGCTAAAGCTGTGCTTTCACAAGGGTGAAAGAGGAAGCCCTGCCTCCCACCCCATGGGTTTCATCAACCAGTCACTTCGTATGATTCTTCAAAATGTCGGCACTTGCTGTGTTGGGTAGAAAAGGGAAAAACTCTTTCGCCTGGCTTTCAGTGATGTTTAAGTGTGCAATATAGCAAAGTAGAAATTACATAACTCAATGTGAAACAAAAGAATACAATACAATTGTGAGGATCATCTCTAGAGTCTTCTCCAGCCCTCCCCAGAGCACTGTTTTGAGTGCTTTGAGAAGCCAGCATGATGCAGCATTGCAAAAATGGCCCACCAGGAGGAGTGGTGCGCTCTGCCAGATAAGGAGGCACAACTGACTGATGTAGGTTGCTAGACCATCCTCACCAGTAGTAAGAAACAGGTGGTGCATACAAGGAAGCACCAGTTGCAAAGGGTTATGTCCACCCTGCCAGTGCTGCTCTTCACAGAAACATGGCTGGGCTGGCTTCAGCCCAGCACCTTGGGCTGCTGCTAACAGTGTCTCTGTAGGGATGTGGATCTGTGTGGACGAACTGCCCAGTTGTTTGTGCTCACACTCCTGAGCCTTGTGGGACCCAGGGGGCTGCCTTGAACTGTGCAGTAGCAATTCAGCTGGGCATCAATGAGCCCAAATGTGTCCAGCTGCAGCAACTACCAGCCAGCAAGGCTAGCAAAGCATCAGTGATGACTAGCACTGCTTAGCAGACAAGCACTCTTGAGAGCAAAAGGGTCAGAGATTTTCCTGGCTTGCACAGAGCAGTCTCCAAGGCTTAGATGTCCCATATACTGCGTTAAAGCAAAGCTACTGGTAATGTGCACCTTGGGAAGCCACTGGTAGGAGGCGTGGAGCCAGTGTTCATTTGGTGTAGTTCATGTTGCTGCCATCCAGCTGTACTGATTTCACTCCTGGAGGATTTTTAATCTACATGAGATTGCTTTAATCTGTGCTTTTCCTACATCTCCAGAAGGAATGGCTCCTGAGAGTAAGAGCACAGAGACTTTCTCTGCCTTTGAGCCACCACTATAGTGCTGTTCTGTAGAAAGGTTTGTTCAGAGCTATGCACAGTAGATTGGGAGTTTATTATTTGGAAGGGATTATGGTTTGTTTGGGGGTTTTTTGCATCCAAAGTGCCTGTGTGAATTAGTGCTTTTTCTTATGCAGTTACATGTAGAAGTCAGGATGCTTATACTAAATTATCCTTCAATGAAAAACATTCTTCTGAAGCTAAACTGGATGGTACATTTTCTTGTTTATTGCTCTGGCATTAAAGCAGATGGAAATATTTGGAGTCTCCTTTGTTGCCAGGGGTATAAACTATGTTTCATCTTAGTCAAGAGGCTGCACATTGTCAGTTTGGAAATGCCAAGTGGAAAAAGGTTTTTGTTTTTCAAGTCCACTTAAAAAAAAAAAAAAAAAAGATTCAATATCTATGCACTCTTTGGAGCCTTCACAACAGATGATTTTCAAATATAATAGGGACTGAAGCCTGCTTCCTCTACCAGCAACTCTGGAATTATGTTGCTCCTTTCTCAGTTGCAACCAGCAGTTATTGCTTCACTGGCCACCTGCAAATGTCAAGGTTTGCATAGCAGGGGTGGCGTAGTCCTGTGCAAAATGTCTGTGAGGAAGAGGAAGGGAGAATCCTGCAGGATGATAATAATGTCCAAGTATGTGTCGTGCACTTATCTGTGGTTTTGCAGGGCAGGAAAACTTGCATTTGAAAGCCTGTTATCTTTGATGTTATTTCACTTCTCTATAGAGCCCTAGACAGGGTGCATTTCTTAGTTTTGGCAGGCATATTTTATCCCACACGTGTGAGACTGCTTTTGAGCAAAGCCCCATTACATTTTTTACAATTTAAAAAAAACCCAAAAAACAAAACAACAACAAAAAAAAAAACCAACCAAACAAAAAACCCCCAAAAAACAACAAAGCCTCTTGCAGAAGAAAAATCTATGTGAGTCAAAAATCAAACCTTCACTGTTTTAAAAAGATGGACTGGTATATAGAGAAAGGAAGACAGGCAGCAAAGCAAGCTTGACTTGAGACTTACCCTTTCAGTTAATTTTGGGGGGATGTAGAAACAGACATGTAAAACTTCTGCTGCGTTAGTTTATTTTTTAAGCCCTATGAGGATACTCTGAAGGACAGTATCTAAATAAGCTGCTGCAGGGGTACGTTGTTCAACTCACTAGCTGTGATAGCAACACTGGAGAGCATGCAGAGAATTCTGGTATAGATTTTTGATGTTCTAGAGGTCAGTCTAGTCTTAAAAGAATAAAATAACTTCTTCAGATGCCTTGCTGAAAGGCTCAAACCATGCCTAATCCTTGCAATGTTGTTTTCATCAGATGTTCATTTATTATTAACTTAGACTTTACTTGTTTCTCCACCTAGATCTGCAAACTTCTGATGCAAAAGCTGTATTTTAGATATGGCAATTTCTACTTCTGATCTCATCTAATTGGCCTCTGCACATGGCAGAGCCAGTATCTCATTTTATATGATATAGCAACATGTACCCTGAATCTGGGAACTCTGGGCATAAGCAATATTGTAGATGAACAACCTTTTTTTTTTTCTCTAACACAGCAACAGTACAGTGTAAAGTTGCAGTGCTACAAAAAGCTAGAAGCAGCACTCACAAATTATGTATTCCAGCAGGTACTCATTATTTGCCTACATACGCTAACCAGGACATTAGTCTGGGATTAGTTGCCAGACCTGCAAGAGACTGGAATCATGGTTTTAGGTGTTACTGTGAGCACTGTTATTACAGAGGAGAACTGATGAAGCAATTCTGTATCCAAACAGCACCTCAAGGAAATCATGTTTCTTACAGTGTAGGGCAGATTTGCTCTTAAGCACTTATAAGGCTGTAATAAGCTGTAAGATGGGTTGCAAATAATGTCACAACTAAAAAAATGTCTTGCCAATTCATTAAGGACAAAACCCTATAGAGGTTATCACAAATGAATGAACAAATTCTAAATGCTTCCTTTGATGTGTGAACTCTGAAATTAACACCGTTGATTTCTGCACACTAAGAATAGTACAGCACCAAGGGAGGAAGGGAAAGAGAAGATACCCTTCCAGGCTTCTGTAGCATTCAGATTGCTTAAAGCTTAAGCTACATAGCATAAATGGCTACATCTGCCATTTCAGAAGTTGACTAAATAGCACTGTAGTAGAAATATCCCTGGTCCCAAGGTTTGGCTTGACCCAAACCTTGAGGAATGCTTAATGCAGGAAAGCAAGTGTAACAAGCGGATGTGTTTTCTGACCTTGGCACTTACTCATTGCTTATCATCACTTGTGAGTAGGTTCTGTGTAGGCTGTTGGCCTTTTAAGAAAAAGCTTAGTGCCTGGATTTCAAGCGGAAGAGGAGGAAAGCCACTCTCTTTTACCCTACCCAAATAGAGGGGAAAAACCACAGCTGAGAACAGTGCAGATGTCCTGAACCAGACTGGTGCATTGTACTGGAGCATCAGATGACTACCTTAAAAAGTGAGGTTCTGTCATCTTCCTGTTTTCACTAGGGATCTCATAAGCTCCTTTTCCAAGATTATCCATAATAGCAGTTTGTCTGGTTGAAAACATCCCCTAGAAGAACAAGAAAAAATTATTTGAAACCAGAGTCTATTAAGCGTCAAAGAAGAGAGTATATTTATCTTTTTTTCTTACTGATGTTAAACTTCATCAAACTAAGCTGATAAAAATATAATTAACCAAAAATTTGCAGTGCTGCAGGATAGGTGCTTTCTACATGGTGCTCTTACTGGCCACAAGCATTTTTTTCCATCAAATTCAATGGCTTGTCAGCAAATTTTATTAAGGTTGATTGCTGGTTTCTGTTGTACCTCACAGCCACTGCTAAGAGCATAATTCTCTGGGGAGGAAGTCGCTGCTCCCCTTGCTCAATGCAGAGTCCATCTGAATTCCTTCACAGTTGTAGTGTGTATAGTGAACAATGTCGATTATGTTTTCAGCACTTAAATAGTGCTATTAAACTGTTGCTCAAGAGTACGCCCTATTCAGCATGAAAGCGTTTTGAGTTTGGGCTTGGAATAGAATTTGCAAGTGCGACTGAGCACAGAGCTGGTACTTTCTGAAGTTTAAGGCTGCAGTTGTGTTGAGGTTTTATGTAACAAATACTTTATGCCTTAGTCAGGGCCACTTGTAGTGACAGTAACTATAGTAACAAAACAAAGTTTCTAGCTAATGAAGGAGTATTTCCAATGAGCAGGACATCAGTCTCTGATCCAGCCCCTGTTATATGCTTAACTTTTGTCTGCAATGCTATTTTAATAGCTACTACTGTATTTTCAGAGCTATTTAGAAATTTTCATTTGTTTGCATTTGGTGTATTGTTTTTGGTGTTTTTTTTTTCTTTTTCCTAAAACCTATAGAGGCATTTGTTCCTTTTGCCTTCAAATGGAAATGTTCTAATTATATTCCATTTTTAACTTGTTTTCCTAAAGAAATGGGGATTGTTTTATATAAAAAGTAGTTGGGCTTTTTATACCTTGAGCACTTTTGAAAGTACTGGCTGATTTAAAAGAAGTTTTGACAGTGTGTTAGCAGTTCTGAAGATAAGTTTCTGTAAGTTTCCTAAAATCAGGCTACTGAGTCAAGGCTGGAGAGGGCAGGCAGAGCCAAGCCATGTGGTGCCAGGGTTGGCAGCTGCCAGCAGGACAGGAAGCACATGTGCAGTGGGTACACCACATGGGGACATGGCAGCACCACTGCCATGAGGGTGGTGGCTCTGGGAGAAGGGGTGGATGGAGGGAACAGAAACAGATTGCAGAGGGGGACAGGTGCAGAGGATGCAAATCTGTAGGAAGCTGAGCACCAGCCTGGGAAGGGACAGTTTGTGGTGTTTAAGTGAAGAGTATATAAATGCATGCTGCTTGTTTCTGTGTCTTGTATGCTCATTTACATGGGTAACAAGTGATAGCAGAATGAGTGAGGAAGATATCAAGGGATGCTGCAAGTGGTAATCAGCACAGCTTAACAAAACCTGCATGTGTGGGAGATGTGGTAAAAAGCTGGGTCTCGGCATGGCCCACGGGAATCCACCTCCCTTGGAAACCAGGGAATTGCACCTCTTAGGTTTTCACAGAAATTCTAACCTCAAAGTGATGGTTTGATTAAATAACAGCAGAAAGAATTATTATTCTATTAATAAAAAGATCTCATAAAACTTCAATGGAGAGATTTTCTGTTGCCAGACTGGTGTTTTATGAGGAGCAGGAAGACGTTTTTAAAGGAAGCATGACATTGCTGAAGCAAGCTGAAAGTATAGGAATGGTCCTAAAAATGACTGCATTTGGACAGTCTGTGTGTGAGTTTCCTTATCCTGGTTTCGTAAACTAAGAAAGTGCTGGTTTTTTGAAGTGATCCCTGACCCTCTCTTCTGTTGTCTGTGAATAATTGTCTTTTCTGAAGTTGAGTGGCTTTCTGTTCAAATGGCTTGTGAGACACAAATTCACATTATGAGCCTTCAATAAAACTCAATGTGTTACTGTACTCTGTTTCCTCTTTCAAGCAACAGCTTCTTCCTCCTACTAATTCTCTAGCCATTTGGTGGCAGAGTATTTGAAGTACCGGGCAAGGAAATGGAGGTGTGGAAAATAAAAGAGAAAACAGAGTAAGAGAAAACCAAAAGTCTGTTCTTGGAGTTGAGGGAAGGTAGAAAAAGCTACCTGGAGCTTTTATGTAGTTTTATGGGGCTGTTCCTGTAAATCAGAAGATTGAGTAATTCACCTCTTCTGTGTAGCAAGATGCTGTTTTTCCAACAGCAGACAAGAAGCAAAAGCACATTTCCTAGATGGTTCATAACTGTAGTAAACTATTTAAGCTCCAGACCCCTTGCAATGATACTCTCTTTGAATTTTCCAGCAGCCCTGTGATGCATGACAGTTTTATAATCACTTTGTACACTGGTCAAATGCAGCTGTGGTTGGAGAAGAGTAGAACAGCTGTTTAATGGGGACTAAGAATAGTGTGTATCAGATTAGGCTGTGAAGTTAGGAAGAACAATCTGCCAGTTGAAGTTGACAAGATGGTTGTAGAGAGGCAGAATGTAGAGAACAGAGCTGGAGTGTGGGTTTTACATTTCATTTAAAATAAATTAATGATCCTAACAAGGGATGGGACAGGTATTAAAATGTTCGAATCTTAAATGGCCAAATGTAATCTTAAAAGTCCCAAATAAAAACAATTTAGTTCAAAGTGTTAAGGGAAGCTGGCCATATGTAAATGAATTCCCCTCTTTCATTTGATGGTTGGAAAGATATTTTTTTTGCTTTCTCTACATCAGCTACAGCACTAAATCCCATAACAGAACATTCTAAAATTAGTAGAACTGGCTGGGTTTGCTGCTTTTGCTGCACAGTTCTGGTTAGGGTTATTGAAGAACTCAACTTCTGCCTTTTTGTTTTAGTAAATTAGTTATAGGATAAGTTAATGTAGGCACTAAGTTTCAGGCTTCATTCTACTATGTTGTTTTTCCAAGAGCATTTAACTTTGTTGTACAGCAACTGTAAGAGTACAGCAGTTTCTGCATGGTGTCTCCTGCATAACTGTGCTTGTGACCTGAGGTCCACTGACTAATGCTTATGGATTGGACAGGTTCATCCACTGGATTTTTCTAGCAGAGAATTCCCAAAGTTCCCTGCAGGATGGTGGTAGTGTTCAAAGCAGATAGCAATACAGCAGCTGGCATAGCTCTGTTCCATGGATACAGGGGCCTGCGATGCAACTGTAATCACTGCTTTTAGGGTTGTGCCTTGCTCCTTCTGCCAGCCCACCGTGCTCATAAAAACATAGACATAGGTGCTTTAGAACTTTCGAAAAATTGTCTGAGGACCCAAGCAGATACACAATTTAGAGCAGTTATAGTATTTTTTCCACTCTTGTAATTTAGGCTTGCTTCCTGAATAGCAATAATGAACTGTGGAATTACTCATTTGACAAGGTAAATTGCAGCAAAAGAAAAATTTGACCAGTGGGTGTGTCCTGAGGCAGAGCCCATGGGAGAGGGGAGGAAGGGGTGAGTCCAGTGCTCTGGCTGCTTTTTCTCAGTTACGCAGGGAGTCTCACAGTTGCATAGTTTGTGCAGGGAGGGCTGATATATCCAAACAGGGCCTGCATGTGCTGCTGCAGATGCTGCTCACAGTGAAACATGGTGTCTTCAGTTGGGATGGAGCAGTTTGCAGTGATGCAGAGCTGTACCAAGCCACACCAGGCTACCCTTTAAGTGCAGTTAACTGGTTTAACAGGAGAGAACACACAGCTTACATGGAGATGAAATGTTTCGGTGGTTTGATCCATTTTCCAGGATGGCCTTTGCTGAGTTAACTCCAATAGAACTGTATTATAAAGAAAACCAACTAGATGATGTGTTCTACCACTTAGTGTCTAATGGTAGTTTTTATGGACTTGGGTATTTATACACTGTGGTGGTTGTGATGGCTTTGTAACAGTGGTATTTTTGTACTTGAGACTTCAGTTGTCCATTGATTCTAATCCTGAATATAAATACCAGAATTCATATCCATTGGAAACAGCAAAATGCTCAGAAGAGATGAAGTACATAGATCTGACGGGTTTACTGAAGCAGACTTCAGCAGATTATTATTTAGTTTCCAGTGGAGAAATAAAACTGGAATCACACAAAAATCACACAAAAAATTCTGCATTGAGGCTGACTGAATGGCAGGTATTACATGAAAAATAAATTTGTACCTGGAGAGACCTGACAGATAGAGTAGCAATCTTGGCATAGAATGGGAGGAGAAAAGGATTGGAGAAAATTTAATGGAAAGTCCTGTCTCTTTATCAAATCTGCCAAATGTAGCTACTGTAGAACCTCATTATAAATAAGGAACAAAGTGGAAGAAAAACACATGGGAAAAAAATCAGTCATGCCATAAGCAATCACAAATCTGGTGCATTAGGAATCTGTCAGCTTCCAACAGAGCTCATGTTTCTCCAAATTAATTTCTTCTCTGTCTCATTCATGCTAAAAGTGCACTGTAGCTCACAGGTCTGCTTTAACTAACATCTCAAGGGCCTCCAGGAAAAAGATGCCCAAAAATGTTTATTGACTGTTGTCCTGAATACTCCATACAGGAATTGACCTCAAGGACGTAGTTTGCCGTACTATCTAGTCGGCATATTGGATTTTATGTTGCCATTGCCACTGATGTGAGAGAATCATTAATGCAAGCGGATGCAGGATTATCTTGACCCCTGAGTAGGAAACACTACAGTTATCCTGAGTAAGAATATAGTTGCACTGTCCTGGAATTGCCCAAGTGAGATACTTGTACATGCCTCCTGAGCTGTCCTATCTCTTTACGTCAGCCAATAACTTTCCCTTCTCTACAAGTTGGTTTTGGTGGGTAGCCATGCAGAGCAACTCATGGCTGAGTCAAAACCATAGGCTATGTATGTGAAAGCATTAATTCAGTGCTGTGGCTTTGAGAACCTGCCTCATTCAGTCAGCATCCATACTCACCCTTCATATATTTTTGTCTTCGAAGACCCTTTTGTATGGCAGATGGACTTGATATTTCACATGCTTTTGCCCTTCCTTTGCAGCAGTTCTAATTTTAGCCTGATTTGGGCCTGTGACTTGATAAACACCTGCAAAGTGTTCTCATTGCCATTGAGCTTGGTATGTGTATATACTGAGGTTTTCACAGCCAGTCTCTCCATTTCTCTTCTGCTTGGAGTCATCTTGTGCTGAAGCCTGATGAACAGGGTAATTATTTGAAAAAGGATTATGGCTCTGAATCTTTTCCACTAAGGCTGCAGGAAGCTATTACTTCATCGTATATTAAATGGCACATGGTAATTTTAAACACCTTCTGGATTTCTAATGAATTAAATCAAGTCTGTTCAAGAGCAAACACTGGTTTTTATCTGTATGTTTCAACAGTTTTTAAGACAGTTTCTTTATGACAGGATTTAGTTTATGCTATGTATCTATAGTCCAGGAAAATAAAATATCAGCTCTTCCATGGGTGCATCCTAGTGTTGGGAGTCTGTTTCAAAATGTCAGATTTCAGGTGTGTGCTGTGTATTTGAACCATGCTTCCTCTGGATGTCATTCCCTGAGGGAATTAATTATGGTAGGATATATCATATACATAATGACAGGCTCTGTTAAGCTTTCCAGAGGCAAAACTACCAATCAGGTCAGCAGAGAGCCTGAGTACTTTCATTTGCCTAGGAGTACCAAGTTCTACAGAGTGACTTCGGGTATTCTTTCAGTAAAGTCCTTGAGGAAAGGTGTGGACATAATAATGCCAAAACAGTACCCCCAGTGTGGTATGAATGGAGAGGAACACTATTCCTGTGTTTTGGATGTATTGGCTTGGAAAAGAAATAGAAATTAGATTGTGTGCTCTGAATTCCAGCTGGCTTGCACGATGGCCTTTTAAGAGGGAAAGTAAAGTCAAACATAAATGCAAAGTGTGGTAAGTGGTAAACAGAACAGTTATAGTACTCTTACTCTTTTAGGTTGATACCTGTTCCTCCCCTTCAGACTTACTTCAAGGACAAACTGGTATGTGCTGTTAATTTGTCAGAAGGCAGAGATTATAAATATACTCTTCTGATTTATCCTAGTGTGCTCTGATCTCTTATTCTGCAGAGAGTCCTGTAGTAAATTAACAGGATACGTGAAACAGGATAAACATGGAGATTTCATTGTGTTCCGCTGGCAGGAGTGGGTGTGAATGAGTTCAGTCTGGCCTCTTTTCTGTCCCCCTTCTTGGCCAAGATACAGAGGTGCAGAGTTTGACCTCAGGCACCTTGCTGCTCTGCTGCAGGGCTGCTCCACGACTGGCACTGGCAGCCCCGTGGAAGCTGAGCATTTTCATGTGGGGTTTCTCTCCACAAAGGAGAAAGAAAAGTATAAAGCCTTTCCCTATGAAAGGCTGGGGCTTGTTATGCATCATTGCCTTTGTTCCTTTCTTTTTTTGCAGTTGCAGAATCCTTTTGAAAGTATGCAAGGTTAGAATTCAGCAAATGAATGGTTTATTTAAGAGGATGAAGTAGGGAGTCAGCTGATACAAGCTGATCAAACTGCATTGACCCTGCACTTCATTTCTGTGTTTATCTGATGCATGTTCATTTTCAGAGAGTTGAAATTACCTGAGCTTTTCTGACTTGAAGCTTCAGTGCCAGATCCTCAGCTAGTTTAAGACGACAGAAAGCCATTCATTTCAGTAGAGCAGAGCTGATTGCCTTCAGCTCACTGTCTGACCCTGAATATTAAGTCCTTTTACCTGTTTCATTACAGCAGCTAGCTCTAAATTTTTGAACAGAGTTCAGTTTTATAAAGCACTGTGGTGTAAAAATTTGTAAAGGTCAGTGGTTGCTAAATGCTGGACTGTGTCTCAAAACCAGAACAAAACAACAAAAAACCATCTTCTGTGGGTGATGAACACAAAAATAAACCTAAAAGCCAGTAATCCTGTCACCTGCATTGGACTGTATAAATGAGACCTGACTTTCAGCAGACTTGTTTGATTCCAGCCATCATTTAAATTGTATTTGGAGTTTTACACTAAGGTGTGTTTTCAGGCATTGAAAGAAAGCCAAATATTGCTATTTTTGAATGTTTAAAATGTAATTACTGTGCATGTTTTCTCAAAGGATTTTCTTTAATCACACATGCAGTGCTTTGGATGTATAATACTGTGTCATCTTTTCTCAGCTCATCTGGAAAATTTGTCATATTGGGGTGTAATAGATATTGCAGAGAAATAATCCATTAATCAGATTTTATCTTCATTCTGCCGTGAATTCTCCTTTTACTTTTGTGTTGTTCTGTTTCTTTTACTGTGCATACATTTCTCACCTTTCTCTCAAGGCTTTTATTTTTTGTTGGCAGTTCTAATTGAAATTTGTTATGTATTTCTGACAAGTGGAGAAATACTGCTGATTGTTACTCATAAGCAGTGACTCAGCTTACTCATACAGTGTAAGGTGTACCTGCTGGAGTCATACATGCATCAGTGAAGTTCAAATTTACAGCAAGGCTAAGGAATGAAGCTTCACATTTAATATACAGCTTGCAAGATCATGAATTATATTAGTGTGCAGGTGAACTGTGCACAGCTTTCTGCTAGGAGAACTTCCTTACACTGGAGTAGTAGTCAAGAGTGCAGGCTGTGGAACTGTGTTCTCTAGGTTGGCAGTGTCTTTGGGTTGATGTGTATAGTTGGAAATTACTAGGAAGAAAATGGCAGGAAACATACAGAGCTGTTCACTGTTATATCCTGCGTTTTTGTATTTTAGAGTAATGGTTAAGGAAAGCTACCACAATATCAGTTCAGCCAGCTGGCCTGACATCTGTGGGGAACCTGTGCTGTGTGGGAGGGAAACAACATGACAAAAAGTGCCATTGTTGCCAAGGCCAGTATGCATGGTCTCAAACCTGACAGGGATTAGGAGCTACAAGTCCTGGCTCTACAATTAGCTTTGTACAGGATGAAAAGAAACTATAAAGGAACTTTATGAGGAAATTTAGTGCATCTCCAAAACACTGTCTGTGGTGAAAAAGCAACCCCGGACTACCATGAATACATTTTTGTCTGTCTAATTTTTCTAAGTCAGTGTGCAGTGTTAAGCTAAATGATAAGCACAGGTTTTGTTAGGTTAGCTTAATTGTGCTGGTGAAGGACTGAGTGAAACTGCAGCAGCACGATCTTCAGCACATCTGTTGAAGTGCAGACCCAGGTCTGTGCAGTGATCACTTGCTCTGCGTTAAAGGTCAGGCTCCTGTGTCTTCCAGATGCTGTTACAGTGCTGCACAGGCCGTGTTCAGCTGGCACTGGTGCTGACATAGGCTGCAATTACATCATGGTTTTGCTTTGCAGGCTTGGACAAATATGGTTCTTGCTGATAGCAAAGTAGACTTTTGTTTCTCTGGGATTTTCTTTGGTGAACGCAGCAGTTTTCTGTCTACTTACCACAACACAGGTTTGTTCTAGATGTTGTGGTTTTGTTCTAGATATTTCGGTTTTGTTGGGGTTTTGTTGGTTTTGGCTTGGGGTTTTTTTTTCAGAAATGAAGGTTTTGTCTGTCTTTATTTACTTCTTTATTTACATTTCCACCTTTTAAGCATGTCTGTCCCTGTATTTTTTCAGGCTAGCATAGAAACCAGCTCCTCCATATCTTAATGAACAAGCTCATCTTGTAAAAAGCACTGCCTCTAAACTGTCATAAGTATATGGTGGGTTGTCTTAGCCGGAACATAAGTTGAAACATGCCCTCATGTGCCTCAGAAGCAGTATCCTGTAGTGAAATCCAGTGGTGTTTGACAGACTGATTTTCAGCTTTTTCACCTCTGCTGAGTCACGCAGACACTGAGCTCTAAATATCGGCAGATCCTGGTCCTTCTTGTGTTACTCACATTAATGCTTTGTCCTATGCAAAGTCAGGCAGAGAGAAACTCATAAATCCTTCTCATAAAGAGCTGGATCTACCAAGGTCCTTAAATACACGCTTAGTTTTAAGGAGAGGAATAATTGACTTCTGGTTGACTTCAGCAGGACTATTCATATGCTTGAACATGAAGACCTTCTTTAAGTGCATTACTGGAGTAGTGCTGAAGTGACATAAATTATATTGCCCCAAAATAAAATCATAGGAAGTGTGAGGTCTGTTTAACAACATTGCATAGTGCAGTTCGAANCACCAGGCCCCTCTGCTCCAAACACAGGATCACAGCCTCTCTTTTCCGGCATGTCTCTGTTCCAGCGTGGAAAAATCTCCCACTTTTTCCACGGGTTCACAGGCTGAAGAATCTTCGCCCCTATGGTTCCTCACAGATTGCTGGGGCCCTATTCCAGTGTTTAAGGCATCTTCTCTTTCTCCTCTCTCTGACCTTGGTGCTAATCAAGCTCCGCACCCTCCTGTCTCTTAAGCGGCCATGATGTTCTGCGCAGACTTTCTTTCTCTACTCCTTCTTAAATATGTTATCACAGAGGCGTTGTTGCCTGACCTTGGCTAGCTTAGAGCAGAGAAAAACTCTAGCAGCTTCTTAAAGAAGCCTCTCTCCTAGCCCCCCCAGCTAATAAAAAACTCTGGTTACTTAAAACCACAACATCTGTTTAACAACATTGCATAGTGCAGTTCGAAAAAGAAAATCTTAATTTACACCTGTTATTTTTATAGCAAAGCCAAATTTTGCATGGTTCTAATTTACTAACACAATGGGGGGCATGGTGCAGTTTTCAGATTGTAGGCTCCAAGTATCAGTAACATGCAAGATTTCATAAATGTGTCATGTTGGGTAGAAATGTTTTATTAATCCTATGTGATATTCTGCTTGACTGTATTTTGTTGCATAATCTATTCATCCATAATCTGAGTATGCTATCACTTTTTATTACTTTGACACTAGGTTAGTTAGGAGGTATTTCACTGCTTTAAATAGGTGAATCAGGATTCTGACATACTTTTCCAAACAAAAGGTCTGTTCTTGGTTGCAGACTAAGGTGACTTGGAGTTGATGTTGAGTGTAACTTTGTTAGCCAGAGTCCTTTCCTCTAAAAGCTGCCCAAACTGCACATGGGAGAAGCCTTTATGAAAAAGACAACAGTTTAGAAGTGTAAGTGAAGCATCCAATTCTGCAGTCTATGGGCATAGAAAGTATTGGCAACATGTTAAGTATTTCAGCTTAATACTGTTAATGCTCTTTTCTTGTCTGGCAGGATCTCAGCTCTGCAATTAGAGACCCTAGGCCTGGTTTCCTTTTCCGTTTCTGTAAATCAAGAGTTATTCCAGTGGTTGTGGCAGCACGATAGTTCTCAGATGTGCCCTTCCAAATGAATTCCTATGAATTCCTATTTAATCAGGGCTGGTTGGATTTATTTGCAGGCACATCTGATAAGATTCTGAAGAATCAGGCCCAGCTGATAAGAAAATGTTTTAAAAGTGATGTCAGTTACAGAGGAACTCAACGTGCTTTCCTTCCTGTCCACAAATAACTCTGAAGTTGAGAGCACCAGTATTAAGAGATTAAATGTAAAGGATATGGGGAAGGCGATGATGAAGAACCTAGTTCTTCAAATGCTTTGCAAAGGTCACTCCTGTTATCTGCTCTGCAGTTAGATGAGTTGAAGCAACAGGGACCTGAAGCAACTTGCCCAACAGTGGCCAAGAAGCCATGTGAGAGAGCAAGAAATGGAGCATGGCTCTGCCACATCCCCAGCCCAAGCTATAGGATATTGGCCATACTATTCCCATGGGTGAAATACAGTGGCCCGTGGTTTCCAGTACACCTCTGAGGTTGCACTGACACTTGCACATTGTCATGTATGTGTCTGTTTCCAGTCACAAATGAGATACTGACCACAGAGTCACCTGAGTTTAAGTGCTGGGCCTTGAATCTGCTGGATAGAGAAGCTATTCATTGAACACCTACTGAATTCATGGTTGAAATAAGTAGCAGGTGGACCTCTAAGCCTTGAATGCCTGAGACCTGGCCTTGATTTTCAAATGTGATCGTACAATGTCCAGCACAGTAGGTAGTATTCTGGGTAGTTGGAGTCAGAGAAGAAAATATTCACAAAACAACATGTGAAGACACTTGCAGATAAAACCTCAGTTTAACATCATCTCAAGTGTTGAAAGTCTAACACAGTGTCCTTACAGAGGAGGTATATTTTTATTTTATATGTAAAAAGTTGATGTAAACACTCTTTATAGCAAAACCAGAAACTTTTTTTCCCAGGTTTTGCTGTAAAACCTGTAAATGTGAAAATCAATTTTGTCTTTATTCAGACAAGTTAGGGACTGAAATAAATATAATTTGTGATGGCACAAAATTGTTTTGTTGACAGTTCCTTATCAGGATGAGAGGAAGATAAAAACTCTTTTCAGGTGTATCACTCAAAGGATCCTATGTAACATGGGGTAGGACAAGGGTTTTTATCAGCTCTGCTAATGATTAGCTTGATTCCTACATTCCTAACAAAAAGCAAAATACCATAAGTCTGGCATTCAAAATTAATGACTTAACCAAAAGGAAAGGAGACAATAATACTGATGACCCTTTTTTTGTTCCTTCTTTTCTTGGGTATGACTAGATATGGCTTAATTCTGAAGACAGGTGAAGATAAAGAAGACTTTCAGTTTTTGGTGTGGTGGCTTTTTGGGGGTTTGGTTTGGTTTGGGTTTTGTTTTGTGTTTTGTGTTTTTTGATATTGGGGGGTTGGTTTTTTTCCCTTGGGAAATCAGCTTGCTTTTTCTTTCAGCAGACTATTAGTTAATTGTTTCTTTTCCTTCAAGTGACAACCAACCTGGGTTTAGCAGAAAAAGGAGGTTTGTTACAAGACCTCCTTCTGATGTAAGGGTCACTTTCTAGATAGACCACATAAATATTCACAGAATCATATTGCCCTCTGTATGACAAGTGAATCTGGTGGACCTGAATGCTGAAATAAGTGCATGGGGTCGCTGGACTGGCTGAAGACGTTTTTCTTGGGAAGTGACATTTGGATCTCTACAAACATATGCAATGTAGACCATGGGCAGGACCTTTGCCCAACTGACAGGATGCTCTCCTGCTCTCAGATGCAAGCTGTAGCTTGCAGGAGGAGGCAGTCCAAGAAAAAACACCCAGAGCTTGAGATATGCCAGTGGCTGCCCCTTTAGCTTTACTGTGTGGTCTCAGATAGGTTGAGCTGCAATCTGGCTTTTCTAATCACCTCTTCTTCTCTTTCCCTCCTTCTCTATGAGCAAGAACCTTCTAGGTGCCTTGTGTCATGAGGCTAAGCCTCGCAAATCGCCTTCATCATGTAAACTTTTCCATAGCCTAGGATCTACCACTCCGGAAGCTGCTTTCACCCTTTGCTGTCGCACTCATAGTTTGTGGAGCAATGTTAGCTGAATTGCTGTTGTCATGTAAGACTGGGGTTCTGAGCAGGGCATTCTTATAAAGGAGACGACAGCTCTGAGCCTGCTAGATTTCCTCAGCTGGGAAGATGAATTCAGTAGTTTTTTGGGCATGCTGACAGATTTCTTGTTTTCAGTTTTTGTTCATATTGGGGGATAAATGGGCAGGGAGCCATAAAAAATAGGACTGTATGTCTGTAAAAGTATATGATCAATTTATTTTTGTAGGGAAAGTGATAGATAACATGGCACAGCGTGAAGTTATAAAAGGAGGTTGCAGTCAGAGTTGCTGGCATTAATTTAACTAGAGAATGTGCCCTTAAATGTCAGGAGACTGCAAGAAGCACACAGTTATTTGAGAAGACAGCAACTTTGATGTTGATTTTATCAACAAAAAAATACAGGGGATTAAAAGCAGCTTTCCAATTTTGCCTATTTTTTTTCTTATTGACAACATGACCAGGGCTTTAGCAGGTGTTGTAAGAGGGTTAATGAAACCACAGTGGTTATAGGGAAAGAGTATACATTATCTAATTGATTTGTATAGGTGACTCACCACTGAAGTTAAACTCAGCAGCTGATAAACTAATCAACTGATTTCCTGTGAAGATACTACAGTTCCACATACACTGTCCTCTCATACTGGCAGATAAAACAAGAGCAGACAATCTGGGTTATAAAAAGAACATGGGCTGCAATCATGTTTCTGCTGTATCAAAATGTAAGAGTGGCCATTTTTGATCAAACTAAGGGCTTGTCTGGCTTCAGCAGGGCATCTGGTGAGTGCACGGGGAAAAGCATGTAGAAATGCTGCAGTAGGATGATCCTACTCCTCATATATCATCCCCGCTTTTGTCAGCGGAGTGGTTCAGAGGCTTTTGGAGCCAGAGGTTGCATTAGGTTGTCTTTAATACTCCTGATGGGCCTGTCATCTGTGAATTTATCTAATCCCTTTTTGAACCTACTTATGTCTGCTCCAGAACATCCTGTAGCAATGGGTTTTGCACTTTGCTTTTGTGTTATGTGAAAAAGCATTTCATTTGCTCATTTTAAATCCACTGTTTGATTGCTTTATTGAATATTCCTTCTTTCATCGAAACAACACAGATTTGCTTTGGCTTCCTGATCTTATTCATGCTATTAATGATTTTATAAATTTATCATCTCTCAGCCTCCTTTTCAGGCTAAGTCTGTTTACTATCTCCATATATCAAAAGTATTTCAAAACTCTGGTAATTTTTCTTGTCTGCTACATCATCTTTCCAGCTCTGTTAGATGAGTTTATGTCCTGTACTCACCTGTATCCCTCTTTTGTAGCTGTTACCTTAAAGAAGAAAAAACTAATTCAAGAATTCAGTGATCAGCGTGTTGGGGATTTTAATCCATGGCTTGCAGTTCCTCAGAGAGCGTACTTGGGCCGTCTACCCATCCAGGTTGTGACAGCCCCCTGCTTCTCATTGGAGCTGCTGTGGAATATTTTTCTGGGCTTCAGAGAGGTCGTAGAGTGAGCTGGTCACTGCTCTCCGGTGGCATTTGCATGCTGCTCCACACCCCATCAATCAGTAATTGGATAGAGCGTGTTTGGTCTTCTCAGAGCTGTCACAAGCATGCTGGTTTCTCTCTCGGGGCAAAAGTCTGTACAAACCAACAGGCACGTGCATCCTCTCATTTAATAAAAGAAAGAGACAAAGTATCTGTATTAGTTGCACAAGGTTGCTGATGTACACAATTGTCTCCTTGAACTGAGATGCACTTTTGCAGGTTTTGGTGGTTTGTTTTGTTTCCTTTGTATTCCGAGTCCAAAATAACCTAGCAGCTGTGTGTGTAGGTAGACAAATCTGGGTGAATAATGAAGGACCTTTGGGAATGACACCACTGATCTGGTAAAGCTCAAAGATGTAGATCTTTGAGCAGCTGCCGACAAGCTCTGAAAAACTGGGGGGGTTATAAGCAAACAGTGAGTGACTACATAACACTCATTAGTCCTAGTTTAGTCTCTCAACCTGGAAAGGAGTGGAAGGTATTATTGGACGGTCTTATTATTTGTTATAGTACTGGCATTATTTACTGCTTGTCAGGTGGTAAGACACAGAGATCCCATTGTGCTGCGTGATTGTGTAGTTCAAGGGCTGCATTTGATACTAAAAACTCCATTTTAAAGACGCTTTTAAAAGCCATAGTAATTAACTGATTAATAAATCTTAATAGAGTCTTAGAGCATCCATAAAGTTGTCAATTGGTTGTTGCTATATATAGCAACTTACGACATCCACGGATGTGCTCATGAGCATTTATAATATACCATATGCACATGTGAAATCTTCTGATAATAAGTATTAGCTATTAAACCCCAGTAATTAGATTGTGAGTGATAGGAAGGAACTGCCTGTGTTCTTCATGGGCATTATTAAAGAATTTAAAGGCTCAGCATTTAGCTGTGTAGGATTAGATAAATCTTGGCAGTGCTAGGAAGGTGTGTTTGGCCAGGCCTTGTGACATCATGAGTATAAGCAAGAGAATTCAGTCTTTATGAAGATTAATGTTTGAATGCCTTCTGAAATCAACCAAAGTACCTTGGTTGCTTCTGAAGATTTTCATAGGGCTTCCAGTATTCCAGTTTCATGGCATATTATAGTGATACTATAAATGACTATAGTCATTTATACTCTTAAAATTTTAATACTAGGGAAACCTAATTTTGAATTTTCAGAGCTTCATATCTCAGCAAATTTTACTGTATACAGGTGTGAATTTTCCAGAGTTAATGTTGCTGCAATAGATGTGTGTGTTTGCTTGTGACAGTAGCTTGACATTACATCAGGGAATAAAAGCTATTGCATTTTGTCCACATACACCAAAAAAGAAAACCTCCTCTGAGAGGAAGCTCAGAGTCTGTTATCATGAATAAGTACTAGTTATTTTCCATTGTTACTGTCCCTGAAATCGTATACATTACAAGAATGATTTTTGGATTTTTTGTTCTGTTTTCTTATGCTTATGTACTAGAAATTTATATGCTTGCTTTATTCCAAATTTGTTTCCACATTCAGAGGCTAACTGAATTACCAAAAACTATTTTTATAATCTCGGGGCCGTTTTTAAATGTTGAATCTTTTTAGCAGTCTACACTGCTTAATAGCACAAGTATCGTACGAATATACAATGGTATTAAGAAAATATAATAAGGTGAGATCTGTGCATAAGAAACTTTTATTTATGCCCCTGAAATTGTGCACAGGACACAATACTCATTAGATTTATGTGTAGCAAGAGTGCTATCTCAGTAATAAAAAGATAAGCTTGAAATAAGTGATACTTCAGTGTTTTCTCTATATATTTATTTATCTGGTTTCACTGTTACAAAACTTACTAGAAACTGAGAAATACTAACAGCATATACACGTGCAGCCTAATATCCTGATTGTATTTGTGTTTTAGTTGTCATATTTAATTGCATTGCTTACTACTGCTGTTGGTATGGTTTGATTCCTTTTGCCACTTGGATTCTTCCCATTTGCCTTTTGATTTGGTTCATTGTATTGCTGCACGATAACGTGGATAACACTATTCCAAAAGCTAATTACCACAACAGCTAACAGCACATGGTATCTCTGTGATCCTGTAGTGTGCCCAAAGTATTGTGCTGAGGCTTCATTATGTTTTTGTGACTGTTGCTTTTTTTTCCCTTGTTTCACTAGTTATTCTCTCTCAGGACAAAGAACGTTGCATCTTTGTCCAAAGTAGTTGACGTATACTTGGTGTAAGCAGTAAACAGTAGAGTGATGAAGTACTTGGTTTGTTTTTTAACTGCAGTGTTTAAATATACTACGTAGCGATTTTAATTGCCTTCTGATAACAGGCCATCTATGTCCCTACTAATGTGAAAGGGAGAAGGAACCCTTAATATTGACTGTTAATAGATTCCTCTATATAATTAATGTTGAGTAGTGTGTTACCATGCTCAAAAGTGTGGTGTTATTCCGGGGTGTGATACAACTGGTCTCTGAGCCTCGATCTCCTTGACCGCTGTTCTTCTGCTGCAAGGAGGGTTGTACAGTGCTTTAGAAGGTCTTTCATTTTGAAAGTTTGTAGTGGTTTAAAAATTATTTTCTATTCTTAAAATAGCATGGATTGTTCCATGTGCTTCTTTCTGGGACTAGAAAAATATTTTTAATAGCATAACTTCCAGAAGGAAGGTGATGATACAGTCTTACCTCTCTGCTCAGTGCAGCACAAAGAAACTTGCTCAAGAACTTACGCATCAAACCCACAGCTTCTATTTGTGCACCACCATTGCTTTCCAGATGTTATCCTGTCTTGCTGAAAAGGCTTTAATGACTACAGAATTTATTGTGTATACAAGGTAGTTGCTGCAAAGATTATTTTCCTTGATAGTTATGTGAATGCATTTACTTATAAATTTCCATATGACTAGTTTCAGCTTCCAACAGATTCTTAGATTTTTCTGGTAGCTTTTCTTTCAGATCAAAGACTCACAAGGAGATGCTTCTCCATCTAGATGTTTGCAGGCAGGGGCAAAATAACTTCTTTGCTGCTTCCTGGTTAAACCAAATAAACTGATCTTCTTAAGCCTCTGATGAAATATGTTTTTCTAGCCCTCAGATCACTTGCATAACCTTTTTTTTTTTTAACCTCATCCTATTTTTAGTCGTCTTTCGGAGTTAAAGAGTGAGAACTAGAAGCAGGATTGTAGTATCTTGCTGATGCCAGGATCAGTAATAATCATGTCTTCCAGCTCCTACTTGATTGCACTTCCATATGTGAATGCTAAGGGTTGTTTGACCCCTTAACTTCATTGTTGCTCGGGAACTTTACTTTCATGAAGCTGTCTTTTATAATACCAGTGCAGTCCAAAGCATAACCTCCCATCTTTCTCTTATGATATATATTTCTTGCACAAAAATGACTGATTCTATATTCTGTTGCATTGGCCCAAGCTTTGTTCTTACAGGCCCAGTTCAGTTACAGACATCTCTATAGCAGTTGGGCTACATTTGGATTACCCACTCCTC
>WEIV01007199.1:0-17234 GCA_013390005.1 Calyptomena viridis
CTGCCTCTTCATCCTGGCTGGGGATCTACCACAGACTCCCACCAGGATATCACCCCTGTTGGTCTTCCCTTTGATTCTTGTCCAGAAACACTAAACTCTACTTTCAGCATCACTGAGCTCTAGACAACTGAAACACACCCTAACATACAGGGCTACCCCACCACCTCTCCTTCCTCATCTGTCCCTTCTAAAGAGTTTGTAGCCATCCATTGCAGCATTCCAGTTGTGTAACTCATCCCATCATGTTTTGGCGATGGTGACTGTGTCACAGCTTTCCGGATGCCAAATGACTTCCAGCTCCTCCTGCTTGTTGCCTATGCTGCCTGCTTGGTACAAGCTTTAATACTGAAGTGTCATTAGTTGAGAGAAACAAAAAATCTTTCCAAGGTATCAAGTCAGAAGGATATTTTGTTGTTAAGACATTCTTGGGATCTGTTCACAAGTTTCTTCTACCAGGAGACATTTTTGCCTTGGAGCAGGACATCTTTGTCCACAGAGAATGGCATCTGGAAAGGGAGAAAAGTGTTGCCACATTCAAAACTGGGAGAGGCTCCTCAACAACAGCAAGCACTAGGCCCAAGGAATGATTCCTCCACTAGCAGCATGCTCCTCTTAATGACCTGCAACCAGCTGCAGCCTTCTTGCCTTCAATATCCACAGGGACTCTCACTCCTAAAATAGGGTGTGGGTGTCCATCATGAATGAGAACACCTACCTCATAAGAAGACTGGGTGTAAGTTAAAGTATTTGAAATTTGTCATGTCTTGCAAGGAGAGGAAACCCCTGGAACTGGAGAGATTTTTCTGTCTAGAAGGAAAAACATCCAATTTCCCTCAGCAAAGCTCACAAGGATGAGGAAGAATGAAATACATACTTTTACTCCATGAGAAAGGTTAAAGTTTGCTAGGCAGTCAGCAATAAAGAAGCACAAGCACCACTACCAGGTACTTCACTAGGGACAATTCATAAAATCAAGATTTACTTTAACAAAACATGAAGAAAAAAGAACTCTGTTTAGGTACAAAAACTAACAGAACATAGTCAGTCCGGGACAAAAAATGGCAGCACACTGATCACATTCCCAGCTTCAGTCTCAATTGCATCATAAACCCATTTTCTATTGCAGCGACATTCTGGTCCACATTTGTTTGAATTGCATTTGGGGCAGGGATAGAAGCAACCCAAGCAGTCCATTTCCAGGCAATCACACAAATCAATATCATTACAAAGCAGCCTGCCATGTTTGTCATACTTCTTTGTAAATCTGTGAAAAAGAACAAAAAGTGATTCTCAGAGGAGATCTCAGAGCACGTTTCAAGACATTCAGAGACTAAACCAAACAAATGTTGAAAACATCTGAACAGGAACAATTATGTAACAACCTCACAGCATAATGAAATACCAGCATTATATCCTAATTTCAGCAGCCATCAGTATTAAAAAATGAATGCGTGTCAAAGAAGTATACCAAAATTATCTTAAATCACACAGAAAAATCTTGTTTTCCCAACATGGCTTTCATGTATAATAAAAAATAACTCTGCAAAATATTAATGTTTTGATTAATTTGATTTAGACTCAGTAAACAGCATACTGGCCATTTTTTAAAGAAAAATATAATAAATTAGCAATCTTACTTGGACTCATAAAAGAAATTTTGTTTCATCTGTGACATGCATGCTTTCTTTTTCTGCTGTCTAGTTTCAGGATTGAAGTCAGCTAGCTGAGGTCCTGGATTTTGAAAGGCTAGGCATTTTAATTGTTTCTCGAGTTTTTGCTATAAATAAACAACAGAAAGTTCATAATTAGTATATTTGAAAATATACTTATTACAACCAAGTGTCCTCACTAGCTTTTGAATGACATTAAAATTAATATTCTTGATAACTTCAAACAACACAGGTAGGAAAAGGAAGCAATTAAGATCACATTGTTCAAAATGTTTGCTTGTTTAACTGTTTAGTATTCCTTTTACCGACTGTGCATCCTGACAAGAGATGGAACAACTATGGCTCTGAATACATGATTCTGGTACAGTGGCATGGACTTTGCAAGTTGTCTTGTGAGAGGAAGGATTATGTGTTTTGTTCTTCACCTATAATGTAAAAACAAGTCGTGTGATTATAAGCACGTCAAATGGATTCATTCTTATCTTCACTGTTCCCTCCGATGACTAGAAACTGTCCTTGCCCAAACAGTCTGGGGGCAAGAAAAAGGTCTAATGGAGTAAAGAGGCATTTGCACAAGTGAGAAGTATGTGGAAAAAAACCCAAAACAAAACACAGACAAAAATAAAGAATCTCAACTGAGCATAGTTTTCTGAGAAATAGGAGAAAGCATTTTCCTGACAGTCTTATGGAATTCATGTTTGCAATTAGCTAAAACTGCTGAACACCTTTGGAAGCTAAAGCATCAGCCCTGTGTATTACCACATAACCCATGTAATGTTGACATCATGTCTAAGGTCACTGCATCATGTCAAACAATTTCCCTTTGGACAATGACTGTGGACTTTGACCACACACTTGTCATTATGTGAAGGCACAAAAATACATACAAATTAATCTTTTCTCCTCTTAGGTAAATGGAGCTGCCTTGCCACCTCTCAGCTTCCCTGGAAGGTATCATTCCTTTCAGAGTCCAAGGTGTTTTTCTACAAACAACTGAACTGCACTGGCAGTTCAGTCCAATCTGCTGATAACAATAATTTAAAAATACCTGTGCACTTGAGTGCACTTGTTTTCAAGGTGGTTGATGCTGTGCATCTTCAGTCACACGCTTGTGAAAACCTATAAGGCAATCTCATGTATCTGCATTGTTCAGACATTTCTCCTTTGGAGTCTGGGTAGATTTTCAGCATCATCACTGTCCATGATCATAAATTAGGGAATTTTAAGTTGGCAACAAATAATAAGCTATGGAGATAGTCCTCTCTCTAAGACTACTCTCCTATTTCCTTACTTACTGTTTCATTTTAACTTAGAAGTGCTTTTAGCCCTCCAAATCACTGCACTGCAGACTTGATTTGCTGTTTTTATTACTGATACTTTCCCTCTTGACTCCAGCTTTTTAGTTTTGTAATGATTGAAGAAAATAAAGGCAATGGTAAGTATCTTGATAATAAAATAGTACTGGAGAAGTCATACCAGTTTTTTGTGTCCTATTGAGCATTCCTTAGCAGGAGAGACATTTTGTTCTGTAGGTGTTTCTTGGGAAGAGTAGCTTTTTTTGCTGTTTTCTTCCACGAGATCACTCATTTGACCACCCTTGTGAAATACGTACATACGTGTTAGACATATATAACAGTAAATACACACTTGTAATTGAAGGTTCTAAGGAGAGCGGGTGATATCTGTACTAGGCTTTTATGCATTATTAACCAGCAGCAAATGCATACAAAATGTGGCTCAGTAACAGCCTCGATTTTAAAACCGTATTAAAATACTACAACAACCATATATAAAGCTGTATCACCAAAGCGACTCCATAATTCGTCACGGAAAGGCCGGAAAATCTCTCTAGTTTGACTAACAGGGAAATGGGAGTGCTGCCGTGTGTCTCTGAGGAGCGGTGACGGCCCGCAGTCCCCCCGCTCACCGCCTCGTGGCACTGCTGGCCGAGCCGTGGCGCTGGAACCAGGCTATTCCCCGCGGATTCGGTTTTCCTCCTGAAGATTCCAAGCAACACACTGAAAGTAAGCTTCTTGGCTTTAAAGTATCAGTCCTTGGCTTTGCGAAAGGTTTTGGGTTTTTTTAAGAAATAGAATGCGTAACTTGTAGGTTTAAGTGCATCACTCACTCTGCTAACAGAGTACCCGGGGAGGACTATGGGTTCTGTGAGTCTATCCTACAAATGCCATCCATCACCTCTCTGCTGTCAGTGCAGAAATGGTGGTGGCAGCTGTTCAGGATGGATGTTAGCTACTTGTTTTTACCCATCTCGTGAAGCTAGTTAGTTAGAACTCGTTATGCCACATATGCAGTTCCAGTGCCTCAGACTAACCCAACACAACCAGAAATACTTGAGATTTTTCGAGTTCCTCCAATCCTTCCCCAAGTGCTACCCAGTCTTTCCCGTTCCCTCTGAAAGGTAGCACAGCGGTCTCTGTCAGTTTACCCTGGACTTCAGGACTGTTGCTCAAACCCTGTCCCAGAGAAGAACTTCATTTCACCACTGCCGAAGAACCAACAGCTAGAGAAGCAGGAGTCCAAGCCTTAAGTGTCCTCTGTTGGAGCTACTTCCTGCAGGGCAACAGTCAAAGTGGGAACAGGAATGAGAAGAGAGACTTGCAGTAACAGGAAGGGATGCTTTTTTGAGAGGTGAAAAGAACAGCCTTCAGCCTGTTTTCGAGGAAGTTCCCCCTTCTCTTCAGAAACCTGAAGAATGACAGATGTGACACCATTCACGATGGGATGCTCTATAGAAACATTTTTTGTCCTTGGACTTGAGTATCATTTTGGTTAATCTATTAACTAGGCAGTTAGTATTTGCTGTATGGGAGAGCCTTATTTCCTACTGGAAATTTGCTAGGGTCCACAAATGAAATAAGAATGAAGAGCACCACTCCAGAGGTGAGTAGTGCTTTTCATATGCACCCAGCTTGGAGTCCTGCTAAGAATTTGTTTCCTATGTCCCCTCTTGTGTCCAACCATACATCTAGCATTGTTGAAGCACTTTCTGAGTATGCATGATCATTGTCCATGCCCGTTTTATTGCAATATGCAGGGTTCAGAAGCAGAACAGCCATCAGCAACTACCCGTGTAAGCAGGCAGAATCCCTGCGTGCCCCCTGGTGGTGTAAAATGAACAACTTTGGCAACTACGTCCTAGCAGTTTTCTGGAACCAAATATCCAAAATCAGAGGTCTCGTTTTAAATACCAACAGAAAAGAACAAGGATCTTTTTCCATAGATGTATTTCAAATGCCCTTACACCATAGCAAAAATATCCTGCACAAAGAACGTAGCACATTTCTGTCTCCCAGGAAGGATACTCAAAATTTCAGAAATCAGTGACACTCACAGGACTGATTACCCTCCATAGTGTGTTCTGAAGGGGGATAGAGAAATGAGACAGACTCAGACATCCACTATCAAGTCTGCAGAACCTAATTATCCAAAGGAAAATTCAGGTCCTGAAACAGAGTTTTTTATTTACTGTTTTTGCCTTGACTGTAGTGATAATCCAGGGGTAATGCACTGAACACTAGTCTCTTCCATAAAAATTTAAACTCTGAGGACAACCACCAATTGCACTCTTCCTCCACCAAAACCTGTGTTCTTCCATGTTTTTTGAATACAGCAAGTACTTCCTGGAGGTGATGGTCCACAGCTCAAGATCCCACTGTGGCTACAGCATACGTCTAAGAACTGGCAATTTCAGCACAAAGGCCTGAAACAGCTGACAAGGCTAAAAGCAGATGATGCAGAAAGAAAATTAGAGGCTGTATTATATCAAAAGACTCTTATCCATGACACAGGTATTTCTGCTCGGAGAACAATTTTGGAAGATGTTGGGATTTGGAAGGAACTGCATTTGTTTATAATTAGGCTAAAAAGAAATATTTTCCCATATTTGTTCTTTCATTAATTTAGTATTTTTATTTATGATCCTTGCATATTACATAGCTAAATATTTCAGCTGATGTGTGGATCTGTTCCAACTCAGAATATTCTCTGAAATTTGACATATGGTGACTGGCATTCCAGATACTTCAGGCTGCTTGATCTCAGCAGCCCAAAGCTAGTGTCTCTGCAGGGCTTGCCATAGAGAAAGTACATTGTTTTCAACTTGTATTTGTGCCATTGGAGGTGTTCTGGATGAGACACGTAAGCATGTTCATCACCTTCAACAGGGCAAGATAAGATGCTCTCCCTATGGCTTTAATCCCCCTATGCCCACATGAATTAGACTGACCCATTGCAACAATTCCATCTTCCTCATAGCCTTGTTCTGCAGAGATGTCTGGGCTCAGGAACCAGCATTCAGGTTTGTGGCACATTCAAGATCATCTTGAAATTTCTACAGGACATCCGGTGCCACCCAAAATAAGAATGGAAATAAATAATTTTTTCTGAGGATCAACCATGGACTGTAAATACGTGTAAATATCATTTACCAGCCAGTCTGTGCCTTCTCTACAGCCCCAAATGTGCATGTGTGTTCAGAGGATGGCCTTGAAACCAGCCAGGAAACACAGACCACATGAAGAAATAGGTCTCATCTCTTGTAACTCAGCTGGTTTCCCAGAAAACTGACAAACATAGTGAAAGAGCAACGGCCCATTCTGTGACAGGAGTCTGGAGGAGCAAATACATCCCTCTCCTAGTAAAATAAAACAAATCCTCATGGGTTCTTCGTCCCAAACCCAAGGACTTTCTGCTGTATCTGGAAGTGAGGGATCCTGTAGCTGAAGTCTAAGAGTTAATTCTAAAATCATATGCATCTTCTGGTTGTCATGCAATAGGCAGAAGAGACCTGCCAGACTTACCTTCTGAAAACCTGTGGTTTTGAAGGGTGGGTGTTCAGTTCAGAGCAGTCAGCACAAGAGAAAGGAGGTTTTCCATAATTTTAAATTGTACTTGCCAAAGAGAGGGGATGGCACAGCACAGATTTACTGCTGCAGAATTCCTCTGATAGTGGAAGTATGATATCAACCCCAGAGTGACTGAAACATAAGACAAATAAACAAAACAGCGCTCCCCAGAGAAGCAAGCTGGAGACAGTGCCAGGTAACTGCCTTAAAGAACCTCACTCTTTCTATCTTATAAATTATGGCTTTTAAATTGTACTTAGCACAAAAAATGGAAATAGAGAAATTATATAAACTTGAATGAGAGTCATCATTTTTCATTTGCATTGTGAACGACAGAGCAAATTAATTTCTTAGCGCTTTTTTCCCCCCCCTAAAGGTAAGTAAACAAAAAACCTGTAATAAAGTACTGCTTTATTATTTTAAAAAACCTTTTAAAACAGAGATATTTTTAGAACGTGGATGCAATAAAGAAATATTTTACCATTTTAGACAAAATGTTCTGGATTCTATTCACTGTTTCCAAAAGTCAATAAATAAACATGCTTCCCAATAACTAAAGTAACATGCCACCTCATGGTTCAGCCTGCTACCTTTCAGGTTTATTTGTTGCACTAGTGCAGACAACTCAGTCTCTTCCTGATCCCTCCAGTTGCCAATTTTCAGCATGTTACAATCACTAATGACTTCCATTACACCTCTCTAGGATACACCTAAATCCTAATAATCACCTAAAACTGTCGAGTCTTATAAATTCTCCTGAACAAATAGTCCAACATGGCCTTTTATCTTCATCACTTGTATCCATCCATCCATTCTCCGAGGTATTTCACAACCCAGTCTGAGGGCAAGTAGATTTATTATTTGCAATACTATTTTCTTTCCCTCCAAGCACTTTTAAAACCAAAGGCTGATGTAGCATTCTAGCAGCAGATCTTAGGTAGGTGACATAAATGCTGCTACACATACCCTCATTTTGTTTCACTGATATTTGGGGGGAGGGGGGGTGAGTTGTGAAAAATAAAACCGAAATCCCTCAAGGGAAAAAAAAATCACAATCTCCAAGGTACTGATACAACAGCAAGCCCAGAACAAAAAAACCTACAACTAGTTTTATTTTCGCATATTTTTTCCAAGGTTCTGATTTCTCCATATTCTACATGATGAAGAAAAGTGGAATTTAATCAATACAAAAATTATTATTAAGTCGTCTTATGCCTAGTATCTTCTTCTATCTTGATTACACATATGTATCTGAACGGAATTGTTTGTGCATGAGTTATATTTCTTTGTCGTGTAGCCTACAATCTGCTTAGAATAGCTTTTACTGGATGGGTGTTAGGCTACAAGGATGTACACAAACAAGGATTAAAATTTTGGGTGACATTTAGAGAGACTGATTCTGCTGGTAAAACTCCATAAGGTTCCTACAGGGACAAGTCTTCCCCACCATGAGCGCGTGACATAGATAGATATAATACAAACATCCCTACTGGGGGAGGAGAAGGATGGGAGAGAGGGGGGGATCAGATGTGTTAAATTTCTCTTGAGCTTCCTGGTCAAGCTGATCGCTCCTTCAACACCTTAGTGAACTACTGTGCAATGTGCTCGGTAGCATGCTGCAGCCAAACAGGGCAGCTGAAGAGAAACAAACAAACATATTTTTCAGTGTAAAAAATTAATCTGAGTTGGTTTTGTCCCATTGGGACAACTTAAGAGTTCTATGATTTCATTCCTAAAATGTTGAGGTCTCAGTGGTGTTCCTCCTATTTTATAACTCATTTCACCCTCCTTTCCTCCCCCCCATTTTTTTCCCAACGACTAGGTTTATCAGGTGTTTCTGCCTCTTCCTTTGTCCAGTTTTTCTTTCAAATCAGCAGCAGCCCCTGCGGAACTGCGGGGAGGGGCGGAACAGAAGCAGGGGAAGCACATGAAAGCCCTGGAAATTATTTAGTAGCCGAGATGCCCAGGAGAAGAGGACGTGAAAGGAGAACAAATGCCCCTTCTCCAGAGAACGCAGTTAATGCTCCGTGCCGACCGGCCGGGCACTCCAGCTGCGGAGCGACCACCTCGCGGCTTGCTCGGCTCCGCGCCTCGCACCGACCGGCGCTGTGCGAGCGAGCCCAAAGCAGAGGTGCGGTGTTACCACCCCGTGGGCCTTGTCCAGAGAGCTGCCTGGGCAGCGTGGGCAAATTCCCACCTCCCGCTGCCCCTGGCGCGGTGCTGCTGCCGGGAGCGGGGCCTCCCACGGGCGGGTTCCCCGCCTGCTCCCTCCTCCCTCTCCGCTGAGGCGGCCGCTCTGCCCCCTCCGCCCACACTCGCCTGCCTCGTCGTTCCTCCCCGTGTGGCGCCGGTGTCACACGCGCATTGTGGGGAGGCCCGGACGCTCCCTCCCCGCTCTCTCTCCTCCTCTGCGCCGGCTCCGGACGCGGGGACGGGCCTGAGCCCCTCGGCAGAGCTGGCGGCGCCCCGGAGAAAACCCGCTTGGCAGCGGGGAAAAACGCCGGGCGAGCAGAGCAGCCGGGGGGAAACCGCAAAGGGAGGAACAGCGGTGCGAGCGCCGAGGTGAGTGACGCCTGCGGGGAGGCGGCGGGTGCTCCCCGGCGGCACCTAGAGAGAACCACGGCCGAGCAGGTGGATGATGCTCGGTGGAGAAACTGCGGACTGTAGGAGGGACCGCGCGCTGGAGCAGGGAAACAGCGTGAGGAGAAGGAAGGAATGCTAGAGAGAAGCGGTTACGGACGGACCTCAGCCCCCACTCCTCCTTCCCGCTGTGCTGCTCTAGCAGAGGAGGTGGAAGCGTTGGGAATGAAGATGAGCCTGGAAAAAACGGAGTCTGGAGGGATGGCTGGTTTTTTGTAATTTTTGATTTTACTTCTCACTATCAAAGTCTATTTTAATAGGCAACAAATCAAATTTTTTTCCCCAAGTCAAATCCATTTTGCCCTGTTCTGGTTCCGGCCGTTAACAGGGTTAATTTTTGCAGTAGCCAGGAGAGCACACAGCCAGGACTCCGATGTGCCACCTCAGTCCTGGGACAGGGAGAAGGGAGGCCCGTCCAGGTCAGTGTATCATGGCAGAGGGAGCAGGCCAGTGTTGTTGTTTCCCTGTGAATCCTTCGCCTCTTTCTTGTACCCTCTGTTATTAGTATTGCTGCCATTACCGTTTGATTTTTTAATCTCATTTCTGTTTCCAGTGAATCGTTCATATCTTAACTTTTTGTGTCTCCAGTTGTCCTCTCCAGCCTGTTGCAGGAAGAAGGGGATGGGAAGTGGTTTGAAGGGTCTCAGTGGAAGTACTAAATTGGGGAACACCATTCATGAACCACAACATGCCCCTGATAGTAATTGGCAACTGATCTGCCTGCCTTTATCTCAGTATATGAGCTTTTTCACCTCATTTTCTCCCTGCAACCTGTTGAGGAGTAGGAGAGCATTAGGATGGTATCCCACAATCAGTCAAGGTCAGCCCCTCCATCCTCACTCAGACCCTTGTCTCACAAATCCCATCAGAAAGAATGACAGACAACAACCTCCAAAAGACCAGAGCCTGTTGTCACTCTGTCATGGGGAAGATTTTGACCACTAAGAGAACCATTGCCAAAGGCAGCAACAACGGTGGTTTTATTGAAGATATTGTAAAAGTCAATCTTAAAAAACAGCAGGTTTTATTCTGTTCTTCACTGCACAGAGGATATAGTAATGACTCAAAGTTACCTATGAAAAACCTTAGTGTCATGCACTATATTGGTCATTTACCAAAACAGTTGTAAAGGGTCTTTAGCCTCAAAAAAGCAACCTGAGAGGCATCCTACCTCCAGGGCAGATCACCCCCACACAGCCAGCTGCTTAGCTCAGAGAAGGCTCACTTAAGCTGTTATATTCATAGCATAAAGCAATAGGCTCACAGTCAAATTATAGGTGATGGAAGAGGTAGACGTAAGATTCCTTGTACCTACAACTCTCTTTGTTCCTTGGCAAATGAGTCTTGGAAGAACCACCTGCTATTGTGTTGGGTGTTTCAGTTTCCAAGCTTGTATGCATTAATGCTCACTGTGTCACCCTGTTCCTGAGTGGGTTATCAGAGAACAGGTTGGAACTAGAGAAGTTTTTAACCTGGTCACAGTCTAGGCCTTTGCTACTTTTGGATCCTGAACCAAACTGCCTTTTGTTTGGCCAGGGGGTTGGGTCCATCCATCACACCTGGCTCCAGAGGAGCCCCTGCACCTCTGGGCCAGGGGATACACATGTGACAGCTCTTTTTGTCCTCTGTGAGTCACTGCACAGCAGGAATGTGGCAAGGCCACATCTTAGTTCATTTTATGGCATTTTAGCCCCTATTCTTTTTGCCTACCCCATACTTGCCCTTCTCAAACTTGCAACAACCCTGAAAGAAGCAGCAGGCTGCCCCACCACCTCATCCATGTATGCCATCAGAGCAGCCAGGTGGCATGGGGCTTGCACCTTGTCCATGCAGGCTTCATACCCATCTACTTTCTCCTCACCTGCCGCGGAGGCTTCTTGGGTTACCAGGATGGAAAGGGGCACAGGCAGACTTAGACGGAAGGCCAACTGTGCCAGGAGGTGCAAAGGAGAAGTTGGCCTAGTGCTCTTTACCCTTGGTTTAAACAGCTCCTAAGTTTCTACTGGGAAGCACTTGGCACGCATTATTGCCAACTCCCGAGTCTGCTCTCCTGTCACACATGGATGCAGTAAAGGCAGAACCAGTGTAACTTGTTGACTTCCACACTCTCAAGCCAGAGAGCAGAACTTAAAATAAAAAGCTGGCCTTTTCTTATCAAAGCTACGGTTTTTTTCCCCCCGTCAAGGCCTGCTGGATGCATCCTGTCTAGCAATGACACGGTTTTTTTCACTAGAAATTGCCCCAAACATGCACATTTTCCCATAACACAAACCTTATAGTTACTATTAAAGCTTATTTTCTGAAGTCCCATCCATGTACTCGTACTCATTTTCAATGAACTTCCTTTCACCCCTTTATTTTGCAATAAAACAGCTTTCCTGCCTTGCCCTGGGTTCCTTCCATGCACCTCTCCTTCCCTTACTGCATTTCCCAGTTGCCACTTTCCAAACCTCTGCACTCAACTTGTACTCAACAGCAGCCAGAGCTGCCAGTGTACAGCTGCTACATGCCACCAGTTGAAAATATGTGAATTCTGGAAGCAATTCAAATCTGCTTCTACTTAGGCAGCTTGCCTAGCAATCACCTTCACCCCACTACCTCTACCTGAAGCTATGCTGCAATTCTGAAATACCACTTGTCAGCTGGGAGGCAGGCATTAGTCAGGAGCCATTATTTGAAAACAGATTCTTATTTAAAATTCTTTTAGTAATTTTTACATATTGGCATTTCTAATTAAAAGATTTGTTCAGCAGAAAGAAGAAAAAGACAACAACAGCATGGAAGAGTAGTTGGTCATGGTTGGAAAGAAATGGTTTGAACCTATTTGTCACAGGGGTAAAATGTTGTTATGGAATGTTCCTTGAGGTTTGCTGAGCCCACCCAATGAGGCGTACAGAGCCAGTGATTAACTAGTGGGAGTCACAGGAAATGCTGAAGCAAAACTTCAGTACTGGCACAGGTTGCCCAGAGAGGCTGTGGACTTGCCATCCCTAGAGGTGTTCAAGGCCAGGCTGGACAGTGCTTTGAGCAACGTGGTCTAGTGGAAGATGTTCCGTTGCATGGCAGGAGGTTGGAACTAGACTATCTTTAAGGTCCCTGCCAACCCAAACAATTCTATGATTCTATGATAAAACTCCTGTAATTCACCACAGTATTGATGACTTTCCTCTTTGTCAATCAACTTGATGAAGGCTTACAAGAACACTCACAATTTTCTTCAGCATTATCCATAACTGGATCAAATGCTAAAGAAGCCAAACGTTTCCAACACAAATTTGTGTGCACTGGTTGGTAATTCCCATACAGTAAACAGATTCTCAAGCAGTCACAAATTAGTTTAAATTTTTCTTTGCAGTGATGGGGAGCAGAGGAGATTCAATGCAACTAACACGGCAGTGTTTCCTTAATTGTATTTAGAGAGTGCAAGTGAAAAATTCTTAGTATTAACATGTCTGGGGTTTATTCCTTGTCTCCTCATAGTACAGTACTCTAAGTTATTTGGTCTTCTGCATTCTCACATAATATTGTTTCCTATGTTAACCTGATCACCAGTACATGCTGGTGATCATACTTGTCATAATACATGTTGTAATACATAATACATACCTACCTGTCATAATACTATTACCCCACGAATAAATAAATTGCATGGGTTGAAGACCTTATACTTCTTCACACACAAGCTAATATGGTTTGCTGATACTAATGAACTGAATTATATTTGTCTGTCACCTCCAAAAGACTGTGTAAGCAAGATAACTAACCCATATCTACAGCACAGGAGTTAGACTCGGTGATGCTGATGGGTCCCTTCCAAATCAGCATATTCTATGATTCTATGATCAGCAAGCACATCAGTGCAATAGGAATGGTGGTGTTCCAGAAGAGTTAGTTTATAATTACATTCTAGTGTCATGATCAAAATTAACATCAGATGGTGGTGTCTCTCAGTTACACACCAGGAGTTCATCATCTCCCAGATAAATTTCATCCTAAAAGAATCCAGTTCACACAGTCCAAGACCATCCTGGGAGCTGAAGCATGCAAAATGGAGACAACCAGGATGGTCTCTTCAAAAGCACATTCCTAAGCAAACACAAATGTGAATATATTAAGTACAGATCTGCTATGGAATAATGAAGTTTGAATGACAAGGCATTCATTTGTTACAATGAAAATTTGAGGATCCTTTCCTCCCTAGAGCTCTGAACTCGTTTATGCTGCAGAGCACTATTCTAAATTATTGTCCTCTTTGCAATTTAAAAACATAGAAGTAGAGACAGAGAGACTACAGCTGACTGTACAAATAAAGCAACACAGAATATAACCTTTTCCAGCTTCCTCATAGGTTTTGCCACAAACTTGTACCACACCTTTCATTTCAGAAAAAAACTAAGGACTTAGGACTGTATGTATATGTTAGATTATTATTAGCAATGCACCTCTACTAAGACCTCATCCAGTAGGCAATTAATTTAGATATAATATGCAAATACATTTATACTTTCTTTTGCTGAATCTTTTCTTTGTGAATTATTTTAGACTTTCCAGTTGAGAAAACCGTGAAACTCATAAAAATCTGCTTTATCTTTAATTACAGCTTAAAACTAATACCCAGGTGATAGTGAATCACACTTTAAAATATACTGGAAATTGTTTTCCAGCTCAATCATCTACATTTTTCTCTAACCAGCTGGCAACTTTTATTAGTAGTTTTCTCCTTTCAATATTTTCAAATTTGATAAATTCCAGTAGCAGAGTGGTAGCCTCTCTCTCATCCTCTTCCAGTGTAGCGTTATAAAAAACCTGCAACTGAAGAAATAAACACTTGAGCTTAGTTCATGTAACTTCACTTGCAGCAAGCAACTGCGTGCCTGGCGTGCTTTAGACAGAAGTGCACAGAAAATGAGAAGACACCAGAAACTAAAGAGGGGATGGGACAAGCTTACTGATTTACACTGAGGTGGGAAAGCTCCTTACATAATCAAGAATGTGCCCTCTTGTTCTTCCTCTAGAAATCCTTTCACATGCAGCCAATTTCACTGGTACTGGTGGTACCACAGTGTCTAGGACTAGTTGGGTAGCAGAATCCTCTTATGCTGCCTGTTCTACAATCACAGAACAAGAAATCTTTCCCACCAGTCTAGTAAGCAAAAGAAAAGAAAGGACTGAAGAACAGTAAAGAAATATATGGGGGAAGCAATGAATGAACAATACAAGAAACTGAACAAATTCCAGTAGCCCAAATTTTGGTACATTTTCTGTATACAAAGGTTATCTGTACAGACAGATTTTATAGAGGAGAATGATACAATTTTGATAGAATTTATTGGGACACAGATCCAAACCTGAAGGTTTGGAACATATCTAAAGTATGTTCTATAATTTCCTTAAAAAATAAGAGATTTAAAAGGCCCTATTCACAAACTAGCAAAAAAGTTAAAATTAGTAATAAAGGTTCTCTGTTTTACCTCTTGGATCTGTACATCTGTATTGACAAATCTTCCCATGACTTTTAATACATCATGCAACAATTCCTGACCATATCTGTAAAATTGAGATAAAGGTCCTTCAAACAGTGTGTTAGGATATATACTAATTTTCATCTCATTTTAAAATACACCACTTAGTTGTTACTCACTGTGTTGCAAACACCAACTAGCAGAACTTCGCAATTGTGTACTCTTTTTTAAAGAAATACAATTAACGTTTGATTTAGATATTGAATAGGATGAAGCACAATAATTAGCCTTCATTTCCCAGTGTGATCTGGTATTTTTACTTTGGTAGTGTGAATTCTTTGTCTAAAACAGATGATCTTTGTGAGCCCACACAGCCAAACTGAGGTAGAAAGGCTGACCAGTACTGATTCTTACAGGTTGGTGTTTCTGTTGGTGTCTTGAGGATGGTATACAAATAGACACACTATTCTTTTAGGCTTAAAATAACAGGTCAATTTCCCAGCAAATTTCTCATCAAAATGGACTATGGAAAAGTTCTGTGAGTTGGTAGGGCACAAATCTGCTACAATTGCCTTTTCTAGTGTTAGCGATAAAGTTGCACATTTGAATGTTCCCAAATGGGTGGTTTTGGTTATGCTGCCACAAATGGATCACAATGGCTTCCTGTGCCACCAAAGCAGCTGGAATGTACTCTGTCACAGCCTTGCTGCTTTTCACCATTGCCAGGGAGAGAGGAAGTCTTACAATAGACATCAAAATACTTGCTTTGCTCAAGAGAGGTAGCCCAACCTCACCTGCAGTTTACCTGCAGCAGTGCAGATAGGCTAGAGATGGATTAGGACTTAAGTCAGGGAATAATATTACAGTTGATCCTACCAGCACACCTGCATGCTTTAATCCCCCATCTATCCATATGGTCTTTGGAAAAGAGGTTACAATCTCACTCTATCACTTTACACTCAGGCTTGCAAAATGCTGGTAGATAAATCCATTTCTAGAATTAGAATTTCCAGGAAATGTAACATTGAAAAGCACTGAAAGAGTCATGAATATGAATTTAATTATCAAGGTGTTCTGTGTTTGACATGAGCTCTTTTTTGACATTAAGCCCTGATCAGAGTTGAATCCTCTGGAAACTCTGCTCTATACACTTACAGAATTGAATCAGTCATTACAAATAGCCATATCTGGTAGGAAAATCTGCATCTGAATTTTACAGCTCAAACATAAAAATGGAGAAAGAAGCCAAAGGGCTACAGAAATAGAAGGAAGCCAAAGCTGATTGCTTACCTTTCACTTAAAAGTGGCCAATTTTCTGTAACAAATTCCCAGGCTATACGGTGCCCAATATCTTTAGTCACCACATTTAAGATGATGGTTGAAGTACAGTTAGAGGAAAATAATGTATCACTGAGTCCATATTGCAAGTATCTGTTAGAAAAGAAGGTAAGAAATGCACCTGTCACTTGCTGTTTTACAATGATGATCTGGAAATACACTCCGATTCGGGAAAATCCTCATCTCAACAAATATCAGCATGTGGAAGGTTATACAAAAGTTGGTGTCACTCTGAGCTGTGTATTCAGCTTGGGGTTTGTCCTTAATGTTGGTGAAATCCTGTTCTTGCACACTGACTCTTCATGTCTTAGTAAAATGAGGGTATAGCAAGTCAGGTGGACATACGAGTGTTTCTTATCTTTGTTACAGAAAGACAACTGCTCCTACCAGACAAGCAGAAGAAGGGCAAACTGCTTCTCCCTTTCAGGACACTCACTTTGCTCTGACACAGATGGAGCTGAGAGGGTATGCCAGCAATGAGACACTCCATTACACAAAGGTGACCTGTTTATAGGGTCCCCTATAAGAAGACCCAATAAGTGTTTTTATGGGGGCTAAGGCAGGATTCCAGAAGTATTTTAGGAACTACCTGCCCATGTAGTTGCAGGTGCAACCTGAATATCTTGAAAAGGTAAGTAATTATGCTATTTACTGTGTCAGTGTTTAACCTTGCACGCTCCTGTTTTCAAAGGAACACTTTTAGAGTTATTCTTCTCATAGGGTCTTGCAGTGAGCTGCTTTATGTGTAGAGAGTTGAGTTGAGTTTCTCTCCTTTGCATGCCGTCACTGTGCTTAACATAATGGACAAAATATTCTGAGAAAAAGCACACCTTAACATTCCTCACCCCAAAAAACTTTCAGGGTGGCATTTTTAGAAACAGATTGGCTTATCAGCTACTAAGGCACAGGGAAGAAGGAGGTCATCATGACACACTGAACAATAAAGGATCATAGGTTAGGTGGAAAATCAGCATAGCTGATGTGGTATCTGTTTGCAATGTTTCTTGCCTTGGGCATATTTTTTGTCTTCTCAAATTACTGCTATCACTAGAACAGATGGGTGGACGGAGTAAAATCTCTGCTACTTCCAGAGCTTTAGATCCATGGAGTTTTTGCAAATTCTTGGATGATCATTCTTTTGACCTTCACTGCTAGAGTTCCATCCTTTACTAAATGCTTTAGATGATGTGAACATGACAGATTAGAGAATTCAACATCTTTTTACTGATAAAGATATGGATGCCAGTAAAAGAAAATAA
>WEIV01007215.1:2587-17361 GCA_013390005.1 Calyptomena viridis
TGTGCTACCCTGAAGTTTTGTTGGGAACTTTCAATAGGAGCACATTTGGTAGAAAGACTACATGATTATTCATTTATTGCCTTTTTTTCCTATCATATTGCAATTATACTATTCATGTCAGAATTCAGTTTCTACTATTTACATTTTAACCTATGAATATAGTCAACTTTTGTCTTGAAAAAAGAACTATGTAGTGTCCCAGTAACTTGTCTGCTAACATAGTCAGTTGGTTTTGATGAATGGATTCAGTCTAAAGGATTCTCTACTGTGATGTGTGATACAAACAAAAAGAAATTGTTTTTCATCAACATATTGGAACAAATCATTTATATTGTCATATATGAACGACTTGTTCTGATTATTGTGTTTCCTCTGTCATACCGAGCTGCTCATTTAAAGTCTGCAAGGAGAACTTATTGGATGAAAATTGTTGTTCAACTAAATAATGATATCCCAAAATATTTAAAGCAGAGCAATCCAGTGTGACTTTGTGTTGTTTGGGTTATTTTTTAGTAGAAATGACAGTTACGGTTTTAATAGCATGATGAGCAATGTTGAATACTTGACAATAGTGGCCACTCTTTTGAAAGTTAAGTTGGTATTAAAACTTAACTGCTGATCATCACTCAGAAGTGCTTATTAATTATTTTATTTATTNTTTTTTCTATCTTATATTCACTTTTTTTTAGGGTTTTTTAAAAATTATTTTATTTTAACTGTAATATTTATTCATCATTTTGAAAAAAACTCCCACCTTTGTAATACTGTAGTTTTCTTCCACTTAAAGAATTTTTTGAATGGGACTGTGTGAATGAGCTTTCACAAGCATTTAGATACTACAAACTGATGTCAACAGGGTGTCACAGTATTGGCTTAATACTGCAATATGAAGGATCATAATTTTTGGAGAGATTGGTAAATGTTTGCTTGAAGATCCTGTACAGCAAGGTGGTGTATTTCCTCATCCTCTATGCTTATTAACATGAACAAAATTCTGAAGGATTTATCTGATTGATCTTAGTGTGTTGCACACCTGTTCCATGATTCATAGGAAGGCTCTGAATGACCCTTGTGCAGAGAGAGGTTTTGAGTTATACAGTGAAGAGTGCTTTATGTAATGCCACTTCCATTGGTCATGTTGTTTTAAACCAGCCTTCAAGGTCCAGATTCAAATTCCAGTGAAGTCAGTAAAATACTTTCTGTTTGGTTCAGAGATTTTTTAATTGGTATTCTATGATTTTACTGCTTCTTCTAGGGTTGAATTTTAAAGCCTCTACATTCAGATTTCAAAAATATCTAGAGAGCCCTTAACCTGACAAGATTTCTTGCAGTCTAGCAGCTATTACAGCTTACTCTTAATTAGCACTGGCTTTCGGATTTTCTGTGAGGGAAAAAAACCCCTTCTGATTCAGGGTAAAAAAAAGAGTATATGGACATAGTATATGCTAACTTCGATTCTTTGCTGTAAATTGTAGCATCAGCCCATAGAAAGACCTTTCCCAACTATAGCTTGTTTTTTGTAATACGTGACTTTATTTAGAGTTGAGTCAGTAGCATTTAATCCTCTACCAGGGAAGGGTTTTTTTATGGTTTTTCTTAGTCTTTAAGAAAGAGGGACTGTGTCTTAACGATTTTGCAATTGTGTGATGGTGCTAAGAGACCTATTATGACAAGAGAGTAGAACTGTCACTAGGAGTATAGCATGACTTGTCAAAAGATTAATTTTTCAGTTGATTTTATAGATTTCTTGACCGAAATCTTGGGAGGTACCTGGTCTATCAAATTACTAATGTAACTTGGTTGTGCTACTAATGTAACCTGGATGTGCTATAAAGTCTGTGAGGCAAATATATGACAAAAAGATGCCTATAGGAAAATAACACTACTATGTCGTATCTACCCTGGGAAAAAATGGTACAGTTTTGCAAAATATATATTGTGACATACACAGTGGGTAGCTTTTACAAATAACCATCACATATTAAGAGAGGACAAGGTAGTTGATGATTCATTGTAACAGTTGTGACATTGTGACAGTTCATGATGGCCTTTCAAAATAAAACTCCATGGAGTTACTGGAATATAACATCTTTAAGTAATTTGCTTCTAAACATTCTATAAAATCTAGAATATTTTGAGCCACATTCAGGTTGCCTACTCTACATCTCTAAATTTTATATTTGTTGAACAGTTACGTAGGAACAGTAATGAATAATAATTTCATTGGCTTGCTCTGTTGAACTGAATATCTGCTAGTGGAAATAATACCTGAGTACCATGCTTATGACTTTCAGTGTATTATCTTACCATATAATCCTGTTAGAAAGTCAAGGAAGTAGATTTAAAAGATGCCCTTACAGCATAGTGGATTTGTGCATTTTTTAGAAATACTTCTGTAGAACTGTGTTTTTATCTGTATTAAACTCTGTTGTATTTTTCCACTGGAGCATTGTTTGTCAGTTGGTTACTACCACAGATTTGATAGAACTGTCAGTCAAAATCATTGTAAAAGGGAAAATAAAATGCAGACAAAACGACACAGCAGGACTGGCTGTGAACAAAATTTACGGACTTTTTTGTACTGTAGAAAGGACACTCATCAGAATGCCCTCATTTGTTTGGATGCAATTGAGCTACAAAAGGACCAGACAGGTGTGCTGTTTTCAGGAATCTTAATTTATTTTGTGATACAGTTCATAAACTTGTGGCTAAATGTTAGAACAGAATGCATTTGGGGGCCAGCTCAATGTATCTTTACTTTCTCTAGAAACAGAAATGTTTCATAATTTTTTCATACTGTTAACCTTCCAGACCTGAGTTTCTGTGGCAGCAGAGCAGAGTGGAGAGCCTTCTGTGAGAGATATGCCAGGATGCTGTCTGCTTGTCTGGGATAGCTCAGCACTTCAAAAACCTGGACAGATGGGGTGCCATCTCATGAGAGGACAGCGTTCTGCTGGACCTCAGAAAAGCTAAGAGTTAAAGGTGGGGCACTGTATCCCTCTGACATACCAGTTCTGCTGCTAGCTTATATAACAGAAAGTGAGGGGATGAGAAAAAAAAACAACACACAAAACCCACCAACCGCCCCCCCAACAAATGAACAAACAAATGAACAAACAAACAAAACACCAAAAAAAACCCCAGAAAACCCCCCAAACAACCAAAAAAGGCTAGGGAGCAAAGCTACATCCATCAAATATAAGTATGCCTGTTGTATTCTGACACTTAAATCTTTAAATCAAGCATTTTTTGAAGGTAAGAAGAGTCTTTGAATAGACCTTTCCTTGTCCTACTCTGTGTTTGGTCCTGTACTTTCTGCATGTAAATGTCCAAACCACTACAGAAAGCACTTTCTCTGTCCTCTGAATGTCTGAGAATCTCTTCCATTTTTGTGTTTTTGCTACTATTCCGATAAAAGTCGTAATGTACTTTCCTGGTTTTGTGGCCTTTATTGGAATGAGCTGTGCTTCCTACACTTAGTTTGTTCTTTCTGTACTATTCCCCAGCACAGCTACTTCTTCTGTTTTTGAAGCATTTGTATAGAAACAAATCAGCTGCTTACCAACGGACCTGCACTGATGTGCCTTCTGCTTGCAAGCAGCATAAGGCAGCAAAATTTCTACAAGAGATCAAAGAGTTAGGTTACATGGATAAAGGTGTGCACCGGAGACAGAACAGCTGCTCCAGAGTCTTTTGAACTTTCATCTACCACTTCTTCATTCCCAAGCATGGTGTCATGGCAGCAGTTTTTCACAGCTGTCAGAGTCTGCATTCTTTCTCAAGCTGTTACCATACCTCTAGTATAAGACTTCTGGCATATGCTTGTGCTGTATAATTGTAATTGAGTGTGGTTGAGGCTTATGCAGGCTAAAGTACTGTGTGTTGAGGACTGAGTTTAGCACTTATGAAATCACTGCAAATGGGTAGCGCTTCTGTACATGGGAAGGGCTTATTATCCATTTGCTTAGCTGAAAAGCAATCGCTTCTTCCATTCATACCCTGGCATAATAGCTGTCCAACAGAAGTGATATTATTAAAAAAAAAAACACTTTATATTTTAAAAACCATGAAATTTTCTTGCCCTATTTGCAATTTGGGGAAAAAAAAAAAAGGAAGGCTGTTTGCTCTTTCCTGAGCAACTTGCACAGCACAGTCCAGGGGCACTGCACTGATGTGAGCCTTTGTACACAGCTGATGGTGGCTGGAAATGAAGATGACTCTTTGTCTCGTCTGTCATGTTGAATTCTAAGACTGGCATTTAAGAAGCTCTTTTGAATGAGTAGCTTCAAATTGATCCAGTTTGTTGAAAAGCTTGAGGCCCACTGAATTGAAAAATAGCATTTGGAATGGAAAAAAATGATAGATTTCAAGTCACTATGCAAGCTCTGTGAGACTGGATCTTGCATTGCAGCAGTCATTTAGAATGCGTAACTGCTTGTTTCAGCATTCTTTTAATTCAGTGACTTTTATCCCACTAAACTTACATCAGAAAAGTATTTCTGTATATGTGTGTGTATATATGTGTCACTGTGTGCATGTATGTATTAGTAACACCCATATATATGAAATTATTATTAAATTAATAAGAAGTTATTATTGTTAAATATCTCCTAATGTTTAAAGATGTTTAGAAGCTCTTCAAGTTTGTTTTTATGAGCATATTGTGTTGTGAATACCATGTGTTATGTATGGCTTGATAAAGATCTGTAGAAGTTGCAATATGTGGTTAAAACCAATGGTTATAAACCTAAAGGCTGAATTTTAAGATTTGTGGATAATCAATTACTATGGATTAGAAATTTTTTAGGACATTATTATTTTATCAGCTATTGATACGTACATGAATTATTGATGGTGTTATGTGAACGCACACTATGGTAATTTCTAAGCTTCGTTATTTTTTTTCTTTCATCAGGTCTTATGACTAGATCTTGTAGTTTTTTTTCTAATCGTAACATCATGAATCAGCAATTAGCCTTCTGTTTGCAGAAAAACTTCAAGCTGTGCACTTCAAAATTAGATAGTGAAGTTTTTTCGTGAGATTGCACTATGCATTTTTTCTATGTTTTAAAAACAGTCTAGGCCTTATGAGGACAATTAAGGCTTACTCCTTAAACATTGATTTAAAGGACATATTTCCATGTGTTAGCCATTTATCTAGAACCTGTTGGTTTTGATTAGAGGTTAACAAAAGGATCTAGCAAATTCCATTCTTCAAATGTCACAGCACTGATCCCAGCCATACATTTGTTGTTCGCCTTCACTGTTTTGTCTGTTCTTCATCCTCAGAAAAGATTGCCTGCCAGGAGAGCAGTCTCTGGATGCACTGACGTCTTGAATCATGTTAAGGGATTGTAGGAAGTTTTCACAATTCAAACAGTGAACAGTGTACAGGCTAGGGAACAATTTGACCATGCTAGTACATATATGTCAGAATTCAAGGCTGTGACTTGCTGCTGTTCAGATTACTAGGACAAACGTAGCCATTGGGACCAAGACTAGCTATTTGATTAGAACACTGTGTAAAATTCATATCATGTGTCATTCGCTGAAGAGGACCTATGTTATTATACATCTATTGTATAACAGTTAAAGAAAAGAGAAAGTCAATTAATATTTATGTAAACAATATAATTTGAATGTTAGTTTTTAGGGTGTCACATCATAATCTTCAGGGTTTATAATTTGCATGCATTGCCCATGTTTCGTCACAGTAACAGGCTCCAGGGTGAAATGCTTACATAGAAAACAGCAATAATTTGGCGCTGTCATGTATTACAGTTTAACACAATAAAAAAACATGAACTCCTAGAAAGTTTTTTGTTGAGGAATACATGTGGTGCGGGTGGCTCGGCGTGCAGCTGCAGCTTCAGCTCCGGTGGGGGCAGGAGCCCGAGGCTGAGACAAGAGACCCTGAACTGCCATCCTTTTGCTTAACAAAGGGCTCGGGGACCTGTGACTCGGCCAGGTTGGGACACTCCGAGGCACCGCAGGAGCTGAGGACTCGGGATAAAGAGTGAGACTTTCGGGCACTTAGACTGTAGGGGTATAAAAGCCCAGGGTGTACTTTGTTTGGGGTCCCTTCTCGGAGGCACCAGCTTGGGCTATTCCGTGTTACTGTGGCGTGAATAAATGGCTTTATGGAATGAGACATCTCTGACTGCTATGGGAAACCTGGGGCCGAACCGATAATGAAACCTGGTCTGTCTGTGTGAGTGGGGTGTGTGGGGAGTCAAGGCGGGCACCCATCGGGTCACTGGAGCCACCCACTGTGAAGGGGCCTTGGTCCTAGCAGTGGACCGAGTCTCTGATGGTGGGAGTGTGACTGACAGAGTGCTCCTGAATGGTCACACTGAGAAGTTTCCTTAACATTGTAAGCATTTAAGTGACGATCAAGGATCTCAATCATTATGATAAGTAATGATAGCAAGAATAATACTTGGGATGAATTTCCAATTTAAAGATTTAAAGTAATTTCTCGCTATTAAAAATTAGGGTAAAAATATGAGAGGGATGAGCTGACCTCAGAGGTGCCTAATGGGTACACTGGGTTTATTCTGCATGATACTGGTAACAGCTGGAAACAAGATGCTGGGTTTAAATCCAAAAGTCATTTGCCTAAAATTCGCTTATCAGTTGCTAAATTCTAGATCTGTATTCTGTTTTCCAAGGTTTGACAGTAAGTTTTGTAGCCTACAGGCGAGTGTCCTGTGTCATATACCAAGGCCATTCAGACTTCCAGCTGCTGATAGCTGGTGAAGCCTTTGTCTGTCCTCAGACAGTACAATGACACTGTTTCCAGAGTGATGCTTGTACATAAGGGAGAGATGTAGCAGGACCATGGGGGAAAAAATGGAATAGTTGCACCAGAGGGAGTATTTACTATGGCTGCAGAAGGTGTGTTCTTACAAAGACTGTACATGTAGTTGCTCACACTCTTTGCGTTTATAGCTGCAATATTCCTGAGAAGCTGATCAAGGCAGTGACTTGCAATCTTGTGCTTAGTTTATGGGAAAACTGAGAATTGACATTTGGTGGCTATACATAAATAGAATAATTTGCTCCTAAGAAAAAGTGTCATACTTAAGATTTGATATTTTTCTTTTCAAAATGAAAGAAGCCTTTGGCATAAAACTTATTCAGGGTCACATTTCACCTATAACCCATTTTGGTTTTTTTCTTTTTCAAACCTGTACCTAGTTACACTTTAATATTTGCAGTCTCTCTAGATTGTCAACATCATTGTATAATAACCAACTTATTATAGAAAGCAGCAAATGCCATACTGCCAATCACTTGTCCATCACACTAACAGGTGCACTGCCATTGTCAGTGTCAAGCTGAATACTGGGGATCAGTTAGACAGGTGGAGTAATTTACTCATCTTGTAGTGGCAGAAGGGGACACCTTATCAAGGAAAAAAGAGAAGTGGCTTCACTTGGTGCATTTAGTATGTGGCTATATAACTTGGATTTATAATCTCTGTGTAGAAACTGATGCGTAGACTAAATTTTACCCTAAGTTGGGGGAGGGGGAGAGTTTTAGGTATTATGCAAGATTTTTCCTTTCTCTTCATTTTACCCATTGTCATTCTCACCTTATCTGCCACTCTCCCATCCCCAACCTTTCACTATTGTCAATTTAACAAACTGCTAGATGCAAAAGCCTTGAAAGATCTGTTGGTCTATTGGAGTAAAATAAATGAGAAAAAAGAGACAAACTACAATGAGAGGGAGCAAATAATGTGCATTAATTTTTTCCCCACTACCATTTATTTGGCAGTTTCTGGAATAGAGAGGTTCAGAGCATAGTTTACATTTCATCCGAAGAATAAATGTAGGGGCTGTACAGTATTACCAGTGCCAGTCTTCACTTGTCCTAATCTCTGTAGCTATGACAGCTACTGGTTAATACCCTGAGAGTTTCTGGGGCTTCAGAGAAAAAGTTGCTTTATTTACCTGTCTTTCTCTGTTACCATCAGTGTGCTGGACAAATTCACAGGTATCATCCGTGATAAGATGAGCTTTAAGCAGGAGAGCTAAGTCTGGTGTGTTTGTACTTGTAGCTTCTGACTAAAGCCATCTGGGGTCAAGTACAACCAGTAATTGCCCGGGCCAGTAAATAGAGCTATTAGAGCAATCTATGAGTCTTCAAAGTCAGAATGGTAGAGGCAGCCTCAGAGTAAACAGTGAGAAGGAAGAATTCATGGTAATGGTTTTGAAACCTCACTTTTATTGCAGCACAGAGCAGTGGCTGGTTGGTAGATGAGATATACTTTAATTCTAGTTTAGTCACATGAGCATTCCTAGGAGTACATACATGTACCTTCAGACTAGGAAATTTGGGGTTTAAACAAACTTTATGTTGCTAGAGTGTCAATTTTCTTTAGGATACTGCTATTAATGGGGTTGACCTGTGGGTTTACAGGGGATTTTGTGGTGCATTGACTGTCTTGTTTATCAAATGGCTCCCGTAATCTCAAATTCCATCACCTAGATATGTAGTTCAGCAATTCTTGTAAAGAGCTGAGCTTTCCCTTCTTCTCTTCTCTGTCTACCAAAATGTAATGGGCAATGCTAAGACTTCAGAGGGCCTTGGGCATAATAACACATTATACCTAATCTGATGTAATTACAGGCTGCTGCCAACAAGGATGCTTCCAGCCCTTATGCCCTTGTAATTCCTGTTGCTTATCTGGTATCCCTTAAAAGGAAAAGAAAAAAATGTTATTTTCCACTAATCGGTAAGAACCAACTATCTCCTAGCTGCAGGAGTTCTGGGAAATGAGGAGGACTAGGATTAGCTTTTTCAGTGGCAAGCAGCAGTTAGGTGGAGGGTGAAACTGCGCTCTTGCAGCCCTTTCCTGTTCAACATGTGACCCTCATGGATAGGCATGTTATCATTCCTTCTGTTTACTGTTATTCCCCACAAAACAGTACAAGCCCATAGCTATCATGCATTAACTTCTGAGATTTTTTTTTTTTGACAGTGCTGTAATGTTAGCTCTCTTTAGCTAGTACTGTGTTTACAAGTATTAAAAAGCATTATCCCACCTCCACATTCTGTTTACCAGAACAGCATGCAACCCCAAAGCCTGTAACTGCAAAAGAGGGGTTTTTTTTCTCTTTTTCTTTCAGATGTAATTTATGAAATTCAGAGCCATTGAAAAGTTTGAAGGATTTGATCCAGAACATTTTCTTTCAGGTTAGTATTTTGAAATTCAAGTTGGCAACAGGAAAAGCAGAAGAGCATTTTGCATAGGTGGAAAAATGAAACAAAAGCAAAGAATGCTGAAAATATAGCTCTTTATATAGGACATTTAAAGAAAGCATTTTGTTTTCTCTTAAATGTATTTTGTTTCAAATTGGCATTCTTGCAATGTATTATAAAACTGGGATCAAAAACAACAGATCAACATCAGGTCCTGGAAATGAGCCTGAGGCTTTGGCTACACAAAGCCCCAGGGCTGGACGCAAGTATCGATTGCTCATATTCTGACACTGCAACTAACACTGCAACTAACACAAGACCTTCATATTCCAGGCTTTCCCCCTTTCTAACCCCTTTCATCCCAGAGGAAAGAAATGTGGATGCATACCCTGACTACATGCTAATCTATATGATAATTTGGTAAATCAAGCCCCAAGGGAATGACTAAATGCATGCAGATACAAAATTTCCATCACCATCATGACTTTTGTCTCTGCGTAAAGAAAACCAGAAGACAAGTGATCTTCAGTTCCATGTGGTTTCCATGGCAGGGCTGCCAATATGGAACTGAAATTCAGTAGAACACAAGGGTTAGAAACAGGAGAAACTTGGGTTTGATTAAATGCCATTTTGACAAAATAGGTGCTTTGGCAAATACCACTGCCACTTCTGTTTTAAAAGGTATTTGATGTCTGAGAACTGAAACATTAAGAACACCCTTTAAAGGTATGGTTCAGGAAATACACTTATTGCTGTTTATTGATAAAATGTTCAACGACAAAATCACTGCAAATATTTAAATTAGATAACAGACTTCCACAGTGTCTGAGAATGAAGATTTAGGTTTGAACTTCCCTATACATTATTTTTCTCTCTCACCTGAATGAAGATTGGAAAGATTAGTTCAGTTATTGCAGCTATATTGACTTTCTTTTCGTTTTCAGAGGTACTTTTTAAGGTAAATTATGCTATTCACTTACAATAAGCATATTATGTTTTCTGCTGCTTGCAGTTCTCTCTATAAATGAAAACTGTCTCTAACACAGGCAGTCCAGCTCTTTGCATGACAGCTAAATTCCCTTTTTCTCTCTTAATCTTACCGTTCTGTTTCTCAAAAAAACTGCACCATACCACCTCTCTTTCAATGCCTTTTGAATATTTCTTGTATTTCTGCTGTGTAGTACAATCTAAAAAGAACACAGTCTTTCACCAGTTCTGATATTATGCTTTCCCACCCAGTGACACAATTTTGTCTGAACTATAACCAATGCTTTCAGATCTGGTTTGTAAAGCTAAGTGTCTGCACCCACAGTGAATTGAATAAAAATTGCAGTTAAATATACCACATATGGATCCAGGAGCTGAGCCGGTAAGTGTCAGGTCTAGAAATGCTGGTCTGTGTGTTCTGAGGCAATGAAGGGAAGAAGGAAAGGATAATGACCGCAGAAAATTAGTGAGGTTTTTTTTTTTCTTTTCTTTTTCTTTTTTAAATCAGAATACTGTTTTGTGTGCGTGTTTTGTTTTACTTGTTTAGTAGAGCAGAGAGTAAAAACACCAGATTTTAAAGTGTTTTGATTTAAGTAGTGAATACCTTTTTTCTGCCTGAAAATTTGTATTCATAAATCTAGTTGGCATGATCTCATTGGGAAAATAAAACACAGGATATGTAACTGTCCTGATGAAGGTATACAGACCTAAAAACTTAATCTGTTGTTTAGAGTACAGAAAGCAGAAATCTTACTTATAGCTAAGAGCATGACAAGATTGAAACCCTAGAGGCCAACTCCAGAGACGAACCATGTGCTCAGTTTATGTATTTGAGGTGGTTCATTTTTAAACAATTTTTTCAACAATTTGCCATTTAAATGTTGTCACATAACGGCACAGGGGATTTCTCATCTTCTGCTGTTAACTTGAGGAACCATACTGGCAACTGCTTATAGAAGAATATTTTTCTTTTTTTTTTTTTTTTAAAAAAAGCTCAGCTCCTTGTTCTTAGAGTATGTTTTAAAAGAGATATCTCAGATGCAGTTTTTTTGGAGAATACTTGTATTGCTGCCAGCTTACATCTCCCACTGGGAGCCACTGTGGAGCAAGGATTACCTCAAATAGGTTTTAGCAGATTAAACAAGCCACCAAAAAAAGCTTGTCTTTATTTTTCCTTCCTCTCTCTACAAATAACACAGTGGACAAAAGAAGATGAATTGCAATTTAGTATGTCAACCATAACCATCCTGTATCTCAGGAGGTTTTACTCCAACTTTAATAACATATGTGTAAGGTATCATCTGAAAACGTCTAAAGTTAATAGCAAATACATATATGACATCATGCTTGTAGGAATATGTAGCTATTGCTATGTTGTTGCACTGTTGCTATATTATAATTTTACATTTCTCAGTCAAATGTTCTCTTTTGTTTTGCCTCTGCTTTCAGGAAATGAAAGGCATTTACATTTTGAAACAGTGTATACTGACACAAACTAAAGATTCTTGCTAAACCACAAATTTTGTTTGCTTTTTACACTGAATGAAAGATCTTTTCTTTTTATTTCATTTGGGAAAAAAAGCGTAAAGCTTATGCGTGCCCCCATGACCTGTGGTTCTGTATACGCATTTGTGATTCCTGCTCACTGGTCTCTGAGGGCCACTGAAGTAAATTGATGGGTTTAAACTGATCTTTGAGTTTCAAGACTGAGAAAATATTGTTCATATATACTCAGAGCCCCCACTTTACCTGCTGTAGAGAAATGCAATCCATATAGTGACGGCCACAGATCACTGCAGAGGTTCTGTCCATAAATATTGCTCTCTGTGAATAAAGCAGAAGAGGCAGAGCATCTTTGAAATTTGACTTGGACAGTAAAAGTAACATTCTGTCCGAAGGATAAGCCCCATTCAAAAGACTTTACCTTCTTACATTTTTGCCTCATACCCTATCTGTATGTAACTGTGAGCATTTTTGCACATTATAATACTACCTTCACTGTTCTAGCTGTTAGAATCTGTATTCAGTTTCATATTTGTCTCCAACCAAAATCTCTTCGTGAGTAACTCCAGCCTTTAAGGGTGAAGTGATGCAGCTTGCTTCATTGATGTGTGCTTGCATATTAATTATACAGCACAAATTCACTTCTATTGAAGACATTTCATAGGATTGCTTACTTTTTCCCTCTAAATTGATAAAAAATGGGCAAATCTTTTGTTTCTTCTACAAGATTTCTGAACAAATTGTTCAAAAAATACTTCCTAAACCTTTCAGAAAAAAATTCCGTATCATTGGACTAATAAAAATGCTTCCTGTTTCTAAGAAAATAAATCTTTGAAGCGTATGCTTAAGGTCTCGCTATACATTCTCATAATTTTTTTGCATGGGAGAAGCAATCACTTAATGCTTTCCAATCCTAAATTACTGTAACAGGTGCCTATCAAATAATATCTGTTCCTCTCAACTCTTTGTATTTATGCAGTCCACACAGTTTATAACATCATTCTTTATGTTGTTGGTGGTGATATTTTATACTGTGAGAACAAGTGTAAAGCATGATTTCTAGTTATGACAGAATTGGGGAAAAGGAGAAAAACAGTCATATTTTCCCCAAAACTTGGCCTAAGCTTCTGCAAAGTTTGTTTTTAAAAAAGTTTCTTCATATTATTTGAAACTAAATTAAGTTCTACAGTAGTTTATTGTGGATGAATGATATTGGAATTAATTCTCATACACAGAAAGTATGATACTGTAAATTATGTAATTCTTGAAATGCAGTTAGAGTCAAAAAGGTAACTGTGAAAACGTCAATGTGGAGTTCCATATTTCTTCCTTCTCAATGATTTCCCTATTAAATGTGTTTAGCTTGAAAATCTAGAAATCATTTTTCTAACTGATAGGTGTTCAAACTGCTGAACATCAGATCTTAAATCTGTTTCTCATCTCTTACCCACAGAACAGAGTTTACTTACTGAAACTTAGAAGCCAGTCCTTTTGGTGATGGATGAGGCAGAATAGGACCCAGCTTATTCTTCCATGTGACAGCTGGAGTGACATTACAACTATATTGCAGCTATTATGAAAACATTGCTAGATAAGGAAACAGATGCAATTCTGTAAATAGAAACTGTTCTGTAGACTGGAAATACGTCATTTTTACATTTTACATTTTGTTTGTGCACAATAAAGAAAGTTAGAACAAAAGCAGATGTGATTATCTTTCATGTGGAGAGAAAATATAGATGAGAATTTGGAAGCTGCATTATTCAAAGCCACAAAGGCTGTTTTTCATCATCTAATATGTATCACTTTAAGACTGATTTGCTTATCTCTGTGGCTAGTAATAAACAAGCATTTTACCTTCCTGAGTAGTTGCCTTACAAGATAGCAGAGCTGTAAATTGAAGAGTTGTCAAATGGTTCTTGCTTCTGTAGGAAGCATTTCTTTAGACTCATTTATATATTCACTTAGCCTTTTTCTATCTCTTTTCATTCCTTAATACTTTTCCCCCAAAACAGAAACCCTGAACATCTTTGTTCTCTTTAACTTGTCTTCCAAGGGGAGCCAAAGCCTCCAGGTCTGAGTATGACCAGAATTATGAAACTGTAATCTCAACTAGTTGTAATCTTAACAGTGTCCATTATGTCCGTAAACTCTTTTCTCTCTGTCACCTGTCTTCTTTTCCATGTAGCACAACTTGGCCAGTATATGATTCAGTAAAACACAAAGATTTAAACCAAAACTTTAATTTCACACTATTACTAAATATTTTGTTTGGCAGAAACTTCATTACACAATAAATGGGTCTTTTGGAAAGAGCCAACTGCTTCATATGAAACAAGCTCCTGTTCCTTTATTGCTTTAGGGGGAGAACAATGAAAATTTACTGTTACTGGCCAGATCAACCTGAATGAAAGCCAAATAGAAAAATTGAAAATGATTGTCAAGTTCATCATATCTAATACAATAGAGGCAAATTAGAGTTATCTGCAGCAGCAGAAGTAGCAGCAGATTGCATTATAAATCATCATATCATTGACAGTCAATTACATTCAAAACTTTTCAAGCATGAGGCAGCAGCAGTGTTTATCTACTAACAAACTTATTCAAGCCAGAAAACGCAGTGCGTGGGTGCATGAGGAGAATTTCTTGGGGTCTGAAGGATTTGCATTAAAAAGAGAGACTTTTATCAAAAAACATATTCCATGAAGGATAGAAAGGATGAAGTCTGGTTTGATGCAATATTCCATCTTTAAACCTAATCTGCCTTTCTTCTTACACTGCAGTAAATGCACATTTAATTGTTGTCTGGGAGAGCCCTCCAGTAATGTCAACTTCTCTCCAGTCTTCTCTGCTTCATTACCGCTTCTGCTTTCACAATATTTCTAGCATCCTTCTGAGTTCCCAGCATTTTCCTCCTTTCCTTGTTCTTTTGTTTGTTTGCTTGCTTTTAATTTGAAGTACATTTTTAGTTTGTCTTCAGGAATTAAGAGCTTTCTATAAATTATTCAAAGTAAATGACTTTGCATTTTAGTGAATCAGTGACTCACCTAATGGATATTGTGATTTTAATTAAA
>WEIV01007247.1:0-15701 GCA_013390005.1 Calyptomena viridis
GTGATATCCCAAATGAAAGACTCATCAAAAGCTGTGGAAGTGAAAATATTTATAGTCTCATGTTTCACCATGGTTTGCTGCTGCATTTTTTTCTTATCTTTTCTGTGTATTTAGATTGCAGGCTCGCTGAGGCAGAGATTCTGCTAGTCTGTAAATCTAACAGGACAATGAATAGAACAATGTTGTTACACAAGGTATATTCAAAAGTGCAATAGCTAATTTAAAGTGTTGTTTCGGAGGGGTTTTTTTCAGCTCCAGATTGTTGTGTAACTGCATTGATGTGAGTGACTGGAACCAGGTGAAATGGAGCACAGGCAGGCTTTGTGCTGCAGCTCCAAGTNCTGCAGCTCCAAGTGCACGTTTGCAGGAAGCTCTTTCTAGTGCTGTGAGTGGTGGGAGGAGAGTCTACCTTGAAAATGCTTCATTTCAGCCTGTTTCATCTATATGAAGATCTTAGCAGGCACATTTCTTTTCCAAAAGTGCAAATAGTGGGGCCCAGGACCTCAAATACATGCTCCCATCTCAGCTCTGACAATTTAGGGAGAATAAATGCAAGGAAAGATTAATTTGCTAATATTCCTCTCATTTTAACAGAAATGAGAACGGAGTGCTGCAGATCTGGATGGATTTCTGCTAAACCCTGAAGTGGGGCTGTGGTATGTTTAAAAATCGAGTTCTGTTTTTGTTAGGGTTTTTTTGTTGCTTGATTAAGCAAGAACCCATTGTTTGATGTCCCCGATTAAATGTTTACTATTTTTACTGGACTCTCTTGTCTCCTGTTAAGTGAGATCAATAGTGGCTCTGCAATTATTTGTCCATTGATAAAGCCTTCATTTCTTAAATGAAGTACATTTATCTGTGTCCTGACAGTGATAAGGGAGCAGTACCAGTCACTGCTGCTTAGTCTAGCATTCAGCTGCACAGCCCGACAAGTGCCTGGACATGGGTCAAATGATGTCTAACTTTCTTCCTATTGGCATTTCACTTCACAAACTGCTCTGACAGGAGGTTTGACAAATCATCCTTGCTGAGTTCGGATAATAAAAACTAGCAGGACAAATGGGAAGTTTTGATAAAGAGAAAACAATGGCTGATTTCAGGTTAAGTGACCACTCTGTAAAGCTACTGGATGGTAAAATGAAGATGACAGAAAATATCCCATTTAAGGCACTCATTTGGTTCTTCAATCATTGTTTAAATGTAGTCATATATCAAATGTAGTTACTGAAAATTTAATCTGGACTTTACGCTGTGGTAGGTAGCAAATTTTGGCCCCAATAAAAATAGCATGAAATTCTCTTTGGCTTTAGTGAGGTTAAAATTTCAGCCTAGTGGAGCACCCAAATCTATTTCAGCCCCAGAATTAGAGAATTCAGCAGCACACATGGGGTGAGTTTGTTTTTTGTTTTTCCTTATTTTTTTCTAATTCTGATTTATGACAGAGGAAGAAGGAAATTTCCAAAGTAATGTCAAATGTGGTAATGAAAATTCAGAGACTGATAAATGACACATTTGCATTTTCTATCTGTAATGTATTTTCATTCAAACCACTAGTTATTAAAGACAAAGAAATAATTTGTATTTAGTTTTTGGCCTCCTTTTTGTTAATGTGTACTGCAGGCTATACTGGTTATATGCTGTAGAAAAATCAGTTGTATTATTACTCTGGGATTAGGGTAAAGAAATCACGTTATCCTCAATTTGGTCAACTTTCAGAAAGCTAGAGATGTTTATTGTCATTTGGTGGTAAGTCTGATTAACAGTTACACAACTATGTGATCAGCATCTTTCTCAGATGTTCCCTTTCCATGTGTTGGACATGAGTTCAATGAGTAGTGTTAAAAGTAGGTTTAACACTCAAGTCTGTCAAAGATTTCCTTATTTTTTCCAGTTTTTCAACTTGTGCCTGGCCATCAACTGTGTAATTACAGTTGCTGAGTTATCATGAGAAGAGACCTGTCAAATGCAACAAAGAAGTTCAGAAATCCACATTTGCATATTTATTTCAAAAAGTTATTTTAAGTGCTTTGGGTTTTGAACATTATTTTACTGCTAGTTTACTAAGATAATAATTTCTGAAATGTTAAGAAAAAAGGCAGAGACCAAGTTCTTTGCCCTAAAGGAGTTTGCTGTCTTGTGAAGAGACAGACAATATGGTATAGCTATGAATAACAAACAGCTTTACAAGGCAGCCTCATATCTATATGGTTATAAAAACCAAACAGCTTCTTCTCAATAAATTAGTTCTATGGATTATTGACTTCATGTTGACTTTGAGAGGCTTTATATTAGACATTTATTTTTCAATCGAGCACTGTACTAAAGAAAATAGTATGAGGTTTTATTGGTTTGGTTAACACTGGTGTGAACCTCCTTAGAAATGTAAAAAGGCTGGTATGTCTTGAAGCACTTTTTATTCCACTAAACATTACAGGGCCAGATTTTCAACAAGAAACAGCTGAGATTTCTGAAATATTTTTTAAAATAAGTGATATATTTTTGGCATTAAGACCAGTTTTCTTTTGAGACACCTGAGAGATGTAGATATGGAGAGAAACAACCTAGATACTTAGGTACAATAATTGTTCTCTGTTATTTATTTATGATTTGATGCTTAGCTAGTTTTGACAGCTCTGCTGAATGCCTACCAGCATTGTTAGACTCTTCTAAAGCCTGATTCACCCTTAGGAAGTGAGGTGTTTTATTAATCTCAGCTAGACAATTCATTCATTTGGGCACAAACTTAAGTATTTAGCTGGAAAGGGTATACATGGTTTTAATTTAATTTTTATCATCATTGTCATTAAATATTTGCCTCTGTCCTGTGGGTCAAGTGGCAACATCTTTACATTTTACTCTTTTCAGAGTAACATCTAGCTCTGACTATTAGCAAATGGAGTTCTGCAGTATGTTAAATAATGAACCAACCCATTTCAAAGGTATTAAACCTTTCTTAACTACACCACTTTTATATGCAACTGATGTGACTATGAAGTTCCTATTAACAGCAAAATTAACTCTTTTCATAGTAGCATAGAAAAAACCCTAGTTTGGTACAAGCTTGCAGGGTATTCCTGCCCAAACTGCTTCAGAAGTTGAGCACAGTACCTGGCAGAATTAGAAGAGCCAAAGGAGTGAGAATGACTCCTAAGTCAATGCAAAGTACTAGAACAGCTGATGAAAATGATCAAGCAAAAAGGCCATCTAAACGCGAGAGTTTTCCAAATGCACTTCAATTATTCAGCTAATTTAAAATATTGCTGAACTGAGATGAATTCTCTAAATATTTTATCAGAAGAAAGCTAGGGGCTCTATAGATATTTCTGTGCCACTGTATAATGACTGAAAAACCTACTCATTAGACATTAGGAAATATGAATTCTTGTTATTCATCAGATTAATTCATAAAACGTAATTTCTGTAACAGATGGTTTGCTTTTGCTTCTCTGAATCTAAGATATGGAAAGCAATGAAACCCTGACTAAAAAATGTTAATAGTTACCAGGGAAATCCATCATCTCTTCCCAGGATTCAAAATGGACATACTTCATGAGAGTCAATTCTGTTAGCATTGTTCTAATTTCATTCTAATTTGTAAAATATTTCCTTTTTTTCCCCTACATGTTCTGTCTCCTGTATCTCTGAAAAGTTGGTCTTCTAGGCTCCCTGCATTTAAAGAGAGCTTGATCTAAAATTTTCTCAAGCGGATTCAAATTCTGTAACACCAGAGGGACATATTTAAGACTGTAGTTGCTGTTCTACAGTGTGACCTAAACTGTTCCTTTTTAGTCTACTTGCAATTGTATTATAATAATTTTGGTTTAGAATTTTCTCAAAATTAAAAAACAGCATTACTAAATGTCACCACTGCTGATATTTCGTTCATTGTTGTGCTTGGCCCACCTGTTCACTCTTTTTGTTGACAAAAGCGCTTTTTCAGTAAAACAGGAGTTGTTGCTATGGAAGTATGGCTGGGTCTGACCTTATTTATATCTGTAAGTCTCTCCTTTCAACTGTCTGCCAGTAAATAAAAATTTGCTTGGGCAAAGTTCATTTAGACCAGCTTTATGAAGTCAACAAAGTGCAAACCTGAAACAGAGGACAGGCAGAAAAATCTGCTCCTGTGAAGTCAATAGGAATCCATCTCCCTAAGCCCTTTTTCATTCCTGGCACCAGTGATTTTTCTTGACTGATTTATTGGAAGGCACTGGTTTAACTAATTTGTCTTGCATAGGTATCTTTCTCATTCTGTCCTCTCCACTAGTACAAAACAATCTTTCCTTTAAAGGTTATTTCCTATCCAGATTTGTCATAAAGCTATTATCATTAATTTGCACTTTAGGAGTTCCTTTCACTTTTTAAAAACTATGAGGTGCATTCCTGATTTATGGGTTACAATGTGACAGCCATCATATGCAAAGAAGATTGTTTATACTTACCACAGATGCCTTTGAAAAAGGGAAATTTCAACCATATCCCCACTCCATCTGATTTACAGAACTGTATTCAATATCATAGAAGAACATGGCAATCTGTATTTTCCACTGTTCTCTAGAATGTCTAATAGAATTTTATCCTTGTTCTGGAAAACTCAGTAATCACATACAGAAACACAGAAAGTTTGTAATACTCAATTAAATTCCATAGGTTTTAGGAGTAATTTCCATAGAAACACAGTTTTAATCCTTATATATAGTTTCCTTGCAGCTGATACTTAATAAATAATCCTCAGATTACTGTGAACCTCATTAAATATATTTCAAAATATGTTTCATGAAAAAAAATGAAGAAAAGCAAAATATTTTCAATGTTTAAAGAACGCCCAAACAATAACACCATTAAGTATGAAGGTTAGAATGTACCTACCTAAACTAAACAGCACCAGGAATTTGAGACATACAAATTCTCGTAGATCAAACTGCAGGGACCGAAGCTTTGCTACTAGTTCTTGTGCATGGCTCATAAGATTGTTGAGGGTGGCTCCAGCTTGGGATACTATTACGGAATAATCCACCTGTAAAAGAGAATTGTATTCCTGTCTGGTTGTCATGCCCACAGAACCACTCTCAAGTAAACCGTTGTTTCAAGCAATCATATACAACCAGGATACTCCTGGATAAAGGAAGCATTCTCAATTTAATGATGTTATCAAGTCAAGGTGAGTTTATATGTAAACCAATTTTAGCACAATGGTATATATTGAAAATAATATGAAACCGTGTATCTTACTGGTATGTCACATCACTGTGAGTGCTGGTTTGTCTGTATTAGCTTTTTTTAGAAGCTTTATGTGTGGGAACTGCTTATGACAGCAGTGGCTGTCCCCATCTCAGTTTGTTTTATTCACCTGGTTTCTCTTGTTCTCATTGTAATTGTAAGGTCTTGTGAAGAAAGACTAATGAGGTGAACTTCGTGCCTACACTGGGCATATTAATCCAGAGGGACATAATGAAATGGTCCAGTGTCCATAACTTGGCCAGAAAGATCTATTCAAGCCCAGAAATGTCGGTGTATTCCCACAGGAAACAGACATATTGTGTGGGTGGTTTCTGTTCTCCTTAGCTACACAAAATCCTGGTATTTGTTGGAGTTGACTTGAACACACTTGTTCTGGCAAGTCCTCCTCTGCTGGAGGGGGAAAAAGGAGATGGCAGGTGTGTGACACAGGCCAGCTGCACTCACATTGTCCCGAGCAGCAACCACAGTGCACAAAGCTGCTTTCCTTTGGGGGGGGAGAGAAACTAGAGGGACTGCTCTGGCATCTGCTGCCCTTGTCATGCTGCCCATTTGTTCTCAGGGCAGGCTGATCTGCCTATGAGCTTTCTGAGTGACACTTGTATATAGAAATCCAGTGGAAAGCTGGCATTAATACACCATGTTAAAAAAGGTAATATTCACGAGCACAGTACAGTTAAAGCCTGTTGTAGCTGACACATCCATGGGTGATTCTTGAAACTCAGGCAACCTCCTCAAGGCCTGCTGAAACTTTCCTGGCTAATGCCAGTCCCATTGAGGGGATGTTTCCATGCAGACTGCTGTACCAGCCCCTGCCACTCTGAGGATGTGCACACTTTGTCATGGGATGATGGCCAGTGGAGAAGGATGCTGCAGCCTGCAGGAATGCCGTGATGTGAAGGTGAAGTGCAGGCGCTGGGGTGACCTTGCCTGGGGTGACGGCCGGTGGCTGTGGGACTGGGCAGTGGCACGGCAGGGAGCAGGGTGTGACTGGTGTATCAGAACCGGGGTGACCTGAGCAACTGCTTCAGCTGAAATGCTCAGCCCACCTTTCCCCAGAGTGCTAGGTACCTCCTACAGGTGTCACTGTCCCATGGAAATGGCCTGGCGTGCTGCCTGCTCCCGTGAGGAACCACTCCTGGCCAGCTGGCTGAGACATGAATGTGTCAGTGACACATTTTCAACATGTGTTTTTCTTGCCCGTGTGCTCTAATATTGCCAATACCTTTCTCATTTAGGAGCCTGCAGGACAACAGGGAAATCGCTAACCATACTTCATGTGAGCAAATGTAAGTGAAGTCTGGCTGTAAACTAAGACTAAGCACAATGGTAAGTGCACACTTTTTGGGTTAGTGATTTGTTTAATGATATCAATGCTCTTATCTCATCTTTAGAATCTCCCATAACTGAGTAGTTAATAAAGAATGGACAGGTATCACCAAAAGAAACAGACAAATACTGCAAAATTTTGTTTTTCCAAGCTCTGACCCTTGAAAATCTATTTTAAAACAAACCTCAGAATTGTTAAGAAATGTGGCTTTTGAAATTATTTCTTTTAAATTTTAAAACTATTGAATTGATTTTGCTCAAGTATAAACAGCAATAAAAGAAGAAAAAAACCCCTGAAATACTTTTAACCTGACGAAATTCCAGCCAGGAAATACAGAAATATGACTGAAAGAAACTAAAAATAACTTTTCCTAGTAATGACCTTAATATAATCAGTAGGTTACTGACTTTTAATAAGACATTTCATTTATATGTACTCTTATTGTTCCCAAGAAACTGACTGAAGGCAACTGCACAAGAAAAATGAAGTTATGCTTTTTGTATGGAGGTTAAGAATGTCAATGCTTTGTAGAGTTGGAGCAGTTAGAGTTGTGCTTACATTTCAATTAAGTCAATGAATTATGCTTAAGTATCCTGTGAGGTAGGTTTTATTGCTCTCTTTTACACCTGGGGAAACTTGAAGTAGTGACATTAAATCGCTTACTCAGGGCCAAAGAAATCTGTGAAAAAATTAGGATCTGATCTTTGGAAATCCCAGCCAAACTGTCTTTCAAAAGCTATTTTCTAGTTCATATCTTATTTATCTCTCTATAGCTACATTTATACATATTTCTGTATGTATATATACGTACATAAATAATAAGAAAAAATAAAGTAACATACCTCAAATACTTTTTACTCAAAGAGCAGTTTAATATAGTGGCATGATTCAGCTACTTCATATTGAGAAACCGGTCACATACAAAGATGAAATTTCACAACTTAATTTCCCTTTTGTAATTGTTAAAAGGAGGGGAAAAAAAAGCTCAAAATCCCTCACTGAGGTTCCAGTTTGCAGGGAAAATATGCTACTCACTTCATAATAAGAAGTTAAGATGTTTGAATGTCAAGAATATCAGTGGCCTTAGTGCAGCGATTATGCCATAATGGAAAAACCCAGTAGATGCCTGGATCTCCCACCATCCCTCTACTGGAGAGCTCTCGGGCAACCTGCTACTCTTTCAGGTGCATTTAATATTTGCAGCACCAGCAAATTTGTCTGGGAGGCAAGTCCTCATCTGCCACTCACCAGGAACAGGCTGTATTAAATTTTTATATTTATTGACATTTCATTACCATAATTGACTGCAGTTGGTTCTCTAGTAGAAGGCACAGGGCTGCCTCCTAAGCAGGAGAATTGGTCCCTTGAGTAGGATTTGCAATTAAAAACAACGCAGAATGGATTTTTTTTTTAATTGTGTAAATATGATGAGTTGAATTTTCAGCTTTAACTAGAGAATACTAGGTGTGCAGAAGGCTTTTTTCAAGAGTGAGCAAAATTATGAGTCAGTGGAAAGACGACCCCCAAAGGTGTCAATCAGTTTATACAAAAGCAACTGTGCATGAAAACCTCAGTTAATGTCTATTCTGAAAAAGTGGTCACATTAGAGAGTATGCTGTCCTGCTTGCTTGGTTCTGTATGGAGAAATTGATACTAAAAGGTGTATTAATTCTTCTACTTTCCAATTCATGATTCAAAGCACTTTTAAAGGACAAAGATTAAACCAGCTTGGATGATGTGCAAAATGCCTAATTGTATCCTGAAGTCTTAGCGTTTACTTCATATTGTACCATTGATTTCCTTTGGTAAAATCAAATCAACAACTGGAATGTATTATTATTGCTTCCCAATTAACACTATTACATTTCACGGTTGATTTTGATGTGCAAGATGGTATGTTGACTGGCATTTTTGAAAACAGAAGCTTTGGGGAAGCTTCCACATAACCTAATTTGGAAGAAAAATGATGGGCATAAAGTTATGGCTGCACAGACAAACAGAAGTGTGAATTCCTCCTGTACCCTGGGCTGAATTCTGCAGCTGAAGGCCAAAAATGCAGGGAGCACCTGTGCTTTTTTTGTTTTGCAAATGATTTATCATAGTAATGAATGTTTCATGAAGACAAATCCCTGGTTTCACTGGGCTCAGATGGTAACTTTTCTAGTGGAATCAGGTGGTGGCCTCTGGTATCAACTCCTCTCTGTACTCACAAAACAGAGTCTAACACTCGTGGAATTAAAATTCTAAAATTAAGCAGTGCTTGATTTCTAGAATATGATTGTGGGATCGTCTGGAAATATTGTGTGGAACTGTACCATCCCTCTCAATGCTCCAGCAAGCTTGAAATAGTTTCAAGAATATAAGATGGAGTGATTTTACTTGTTGATGGCTCTTACTAGTTACTGACTATCCCTGAGTGCCATTCCTTTCAGCCACACAGGAATTGCACAAATAAGGAATAAAGCCCCTGCTGTGGCTCTCTACAGTACCTGTAAAATGAACAAACATTCTGGCAGACTGAGGCAGTTCAAGTTAACACAAGATTGATTTAGTATTTAATTTAGTACATTAGACTACTGTGTGTTTGGGGCACAAAGGCAAAGGAGGCAGTGGGTGCCTGAGTGCAGCAAAGGGATCACCCCGCTCCTCCCTGCCCTACTCAGTGCAGCCCTGAGTTGCACTGGCCAGCACATGTGGCTGCTGCTGCTGGGGACTGCTCCCCCACCACTCCCTCCTCTGCTACAAACTGCACTGAAAGCCTGAGGAGTTCTCCATAACGACCTGCCCTGAGTTTTGAAGTCCTGACCCTGCTGAGAGCCTGTGAGCTGTCTCGAGTGTTTGGTATGTGGGTGGATAAGTCTTCCTCTCAGAAGGATGCATTTAGCATAGTACATAGAAAACAAGTCAATTTACTATCACAACCATAATTACCTTTCCACTGTTTCCTGAATTGTATATTTCAGTGGCAACTCTGGTCGTTATTAAACTAATTTTGAGCTTTTCATATAATTAATACTTTCATTAAAAACAATATTTCTGTTATGTTTCTAAGCAAATAAACATGGAAAACACTTTGGAGGGGCACCTACATAGAAAAATTGAGGACGACTCAGCATGGACAAACACAGCAGATATACTTGTATCTGCTAGTTATCAGGTTTGGATATATTAATTAAAACTGTGTTGAGTTATGCAGCATAAGATGCTTGTCATTTTAACTTGATACACAGTAATAGAAGATAATGAATTAAGTTGCCAGTGAACCTTTCCCCTAGGATGATGTTATTGTGCTTGATAATTAGCTATAATATGCAAATAGTAACACTCTGAAGTACTGCATTTACTTTTTCTAACTTAGTTTCAGAAAAACTACATGAAGACTGGAAAAATTCTATGCCCTGTAGCTGATAATAAATAGTTTCATTTATGGTAGATATATTTATGTTATAAAACACATAATAATGGAAGTATTGTTAAGTTTCCTTCAGATAGCTATTTTAATCGGTGCCATTAAATTTTCCACTCAAGCAATGGTGACTATTGAATTCTTCAAATGATTAGTATGAAGATGCTGAAGTAATGTGCTGAGCATAGCTAAGCCTAGGGTACAATAGACTCCATTTCTTTACTGAAGTGTTGCAACACACTTTGGTGTTTTTAATATAGAGGTGAGATGATATGAAATCACTGCTGAGTTTGAATATTCAGTGAATTACATCAGAAGACCAAGCGTCACTGGACATTTTTTGTGAATGTTTGGGTGACATCTCAAAGGCTGTGCTAACTGAGGCTGTTTCTTCAGGAGCTTTTAACCATGTAAGTTCATTCCACCTTATTAGCCTCTCACCTTACACAGAGTTCTACTCTACTAATCTAAATCCCTTCCCACCAGTGGAAGGCTGGACATGCTCGCTTTGAATCCCATCAGAGGGCAGTTGGGATATGCTGATGTGGTGCTTTCTTCTCTGAACAACTTGTCTCTCGTGGTAGGCAAGCTTAAAATAAAATCTGGGATTTTACATGAGTTATGGTGACAAAGATATATTTGTGTGATGACTTAAACTGAATCAGTAGTTTCAACAATGTAAAAAAAAATCTGAGGTCTAGACATGTTTTTGAATGGCTTTTTTAATCTGAAAGGCTTTGACAAAACTCAGCAGAGGGAATATTTGGCAACAATGAGTAGAGTGTAGATATGGACAAAAGCAGCAGCTTGTGTCTGGGCAGAGGAGGCTACAGTTCATATGTTGTGTATTGAGTTGCATTAAAATGCACAAACAATGATATTCTGTGCCGAGCTTTATTACCTACACTCTGTGTGCTGGGCCTTGGAAGTTGGCAGTGTATTGCTGGTGTAGAGGATACAAAAGGAAAGTGCTCAAGTTGGAGGAATTAAAGTTCTATAATTAGAAATGGTCTGTTAAAATTACATGCCACATGGCAAGCCTACAAAACTCGGCTTGTGGAGAGCATATTGGCAATGATTTACAATTAACCACTACATTGCAAATCACTCCTTAGCTGTTTTCTATTACGAAATTTCGAGAGTTGTAAAATGCATTTGTGCTACTTTATTTCCTTTTGAAATGGTAATTGCTACTGCTGAGGGGCAATACTTAGAGCAGAAAATGAAGTGTGTAGCGTAGGGAGGAACTTGTTTCTAAGGAACTGCTGAGGAATTGTAATGATCTGAAAAAACTGCTTTCTTGAAACACATATACACCAAAGAGCTTCATTTATGAAACCCCGACCAAATAAACAGCAAAATAAAATAAAACACAGACTCTTTTTGTGCAAGGGCCAAAGCTTGCTACTTTGTTGCTGACTGCACTTTTTGCCCATCGAAGTGGGAACAGAGGGTTGACACTGGGTAAAACTCATAAGCCAGTGGTTTGAGGGAAATGCAGATGTATGGAAATATGATAGAAGTGCCCTAAGGTAATGGGTTTTGAGCCAATGTGTTTGAAAATTATCAAGTGTGCTTCTAACTACTAGCCCATTTTAGATACCTGGTATAGAACTGACAGTGGGACGGCCCTGGGGAGCTGGATGAAGTTTGACTTTTTCATCTGAGGAGCAGAGACTGTGCAGTCTAAGTGGAGAGAGCAGGTATGTTCTAATTAAGTGGTGGTAAGTTCCTCCCTTACAGCTTCTACCTTGATTGTCATTGTAAAAGGAACTGTATGAGTAGCTTTTATGGAGAGATATATTTAAGGAAAGTGAGGAGTCGGGTCTTAAATTTGCTAACTTGTGACAATAATCTTGATCTCTCAGGTAATAAAGCTGGCAGTCTAGCTTAGGTCCTCGGTTTGAAGTTATTATCTTTGAAAGCCAGATGATTGACTGCAATTTTGCTCATAGTGCTTTGTTGTTAGCAGAAATAAAAATACCTACAGCACTTTTCATCAGGAGTGTCAGAGTGCTTTCCAAGCCTTAATCAATTAATTTTTATGCAATAGTGGCATGTTTTTTCCCCTGCTTGTACTGGAGGAACTGAAAGGATCAGGACAGCAACCATGAAGTATGTAGCACATGGTGCACTAGCAAAGACTCAGTGCCTGGGTCTAGAAGTGTGGCTTTCCAGCATCATTTTGCAGTTCTTACAGAGGATACAGACACAGTCATAATTGTTCTTTCATAAATACTTTTGAGCTGGCATTGTATCTTAGAGTGCAAGTCTGAGTTGATGCTGCTGAGATGGTCCATCTTAACACTTTTCTCCCTATGAAAATGGTCAGGCTGGTGGTACGAGCTGAGTGTGGTTTTGCAGTTTTCATCCTTAGAGGTTTTCAAAGCCCAACTGGACTAAGCCCTGAGAAACCTGTTTTTAGCCAGAGGTTGGACTAGTTACTCCTTAAAATCCCTTCCAGCCTGGATTATTCTGTGATTTTTACATTTGTGGCTCTGGCAATTCTAGATATTTTAAAATTTTTGCTTAGCTCACTCGGCTTTGTCCATCTAAATAGAAAAAATTCTTCAAAGAAATAATTTTTACCCATGAAAATAATTTGAATAGATGACATTTTAAAGTAAACCTTTGTGAATGACAAATTATGTACAACTCACACACTGGCTTAGTACTGGCATTTCTGCAATACCTCAAGTGCCAGTGGCCTTTCTGTGAGCATATGTGCCATGCACAGCCAAGGGAGAGCTTTGCCTGCTGCTGTAAGCAGTCTGGCTTTACACATAGGATAACAGTGACCAAAGCTGAATGAAATCGGGACAAGACACTGGCATTATGTGTAGATTTCAGAATCGTTCAAGTTTCAAAACCAGCAGCCAGAGATTGATATTTACTTGAGGTCTAGTGTCAATCTGTTTCTTAAAGAGAATGGCACATCCATGGGAGTATGTTCTGCAGCTGTTACCAAGCATGAAATAGGAAGGAGCCCGAACATAAGAGACCATAAGGGACTGAGTGTAGTGTTCTTGTATTAAAACTATTTAAAACCTGGGGTAAAAGTGGATGAAATCAATCCAATTTAGCCAGGTTTTAATTTAGTTAGGAGACTGCCTGGAAATACACAACTTCCAAATGCAGCTGCTTATTCGCAAGCAATATATTTAATAAGCATCCTGCTACCTGTTTTCCAACAGTGAAGAAATGCTCTTCTTTGCCTTGAGATCATGTACAGCTGGGGTTTTTTTTAAGAAAAGAGTGGCTAATGAGGTAAAAATTATTACTATGGGAAAATGGGGACAATGGCTACAATTTAAGGGTATTTAGATGTCTCTAAGGATTTCAGTGGGACTTAGGCACTCAGTACCTTTAAAAACTAGCTAATCACATAACGAATGAGACACTAATTTGGCAGTTTTCTCAGGGACAGAAAACTGTCAATATAGCTTTATAAACACAGCAATAAGCAAGCACCCTCTGTAGTAAACAAAATAATTATTGGTAAAATTGTCTGTCTTTTGCCCATGATGAAATGAAAAGGGAATCAGTCATATTCTCAATAGCACTAATATAAATCAAGAGCAATGCAACTAATTTCTGGTAATATAATTACAGGGTATAACTGTATCTGAGATGGGCTAGTGACTTTCCATGAAGGAGCAGGACTCTGTTCCATAGCTAGAATTTGAATTTTTCCACTTCCTTTCTTGGACAAGTAAATAATGTTTTCGTTCTACTGGAGACCTATTAGTCAAAAATGCAAACAGTTGTTTCTCCTTCTGATTCTTATAAACACTTGTTCTTACTGTTAAGAAATGGCTTCAGTTTTAAAATTTTAACTAAAGCTGAAAAAGATTCCATAACATGCAGACACAAATGGTGTGGCATAGAAAAAAGATCTCTTCCCCAAGTGTGTATAAATTGAGGCAGTTCAGTTTGCAGCTACTTGAATCCAATGAGCCATCATTATTTTCACTTTGAGTCAGAAACCTAACGTCCAGGCACAGCTTACTTTTCTTTGATATTGTGATTTTCTTTTCCATTAGAAGCAGAATAATAATCTTAGGAATAAGGTTCTTATTTTACTGTCAAGTTCTTTGTGCTTTGGAAAGTATTAGGGAGATAAAACTTTCTATTTCTTTTGGATTTTCTCATTGTTTTCCTAATATTTTTCAGATTATAGTTCTTGAATTTTGGAGATCTATGTATCTGACACCTGAAGAAAATCAACTCTTGGAAAGCTGTGCCAAAATTGCAAGGTGCATACCCTGAGACAACTCCTGAGACAATACATGCTTTTATAGCCTATGAATGGAATAATTTTTCTAGGATTAGATGTCCCCAGTTTCTCACACATCTGTATACATGTCTAAAAGTAAGATGTTTCTGAGCTAGTAAACTCCAGGTTCTCTAGCTATCTGACCTGACTAGTAATTCTTTTCAGTAAATCACAATTCTGAAGGGAAAATAACCTATACTTGCTTAAACCTAAAGCATTAGGCTTGGAAGTGTTGTTGTTGCTGTCAGAAAACATTTTAGCCCCAGGGAAATACAGCTTCTTGAGAAACACTTCTCATCTGCTATTTTTCAATCACTGAAGTATACAAGTATATTTGAAAAGCAAAGTGCTTATGAATATATCTGCTTTTATAAGCTTAACTGTAATCAGCAGACTAGAAACAGAGTGCACAAGTCATTTTGTCCACATTATTTGTGGAGAATCTCTGAGAACACAGGAGTGCCTCTGACCTAGTTAAACTCTTGCTGTTTTGAAAATTATTATGAAAAAAGAACATGAATATTTCTCTAAGACCACATACTCACTTGTTGCCCGGTAACCAGAAGGATGGAGCCTTCTTTCCCATGTACCACTTGCCGGTAAATGTGATCTAGAATTAAGAGTTCGCTCCAGCAGTTCTGAAGCAACTTCATTTGGTCATCAACCTGCAAAGCAAACAGGAACGTTGGCAGCATCAGTCTGTGAGTAAGTCTTACATCACACTATGGAGACAGTCCTCCTTCAGGTATCATGAGAACAGGAACGCTACGTAGAATTATTCATCCACAAAATTGCTATTCTCAGCTGAGTAAACAGGACACTGCTGAGAATATTTATGCCTGATTAGATTCAGGGAAGGCAGAACTATGGTATTGTTATGCAAAGTAATAATAACTGTATATTTGTGAAATGCTCATGCCAATGAGATATTATTTTTACCCAAAACGAAAAGAGCAGAAGTAATGCTGATGTGAACTTTCTCGTACTCCCCATCTTTGAACCTCAGCTCCTGGAAACAGTAAGGAATCTGCAGATTCAAGAGCATTATTGCTGCAGCAAACCCAAGTCACAGATACATCTCTTGCAAAGGAAAAAGCGAAGAGAGAAGTAAACTGTCTAAACACGGCTGTGATATTATGAAAAGAGAAGAACACTTCTTCATGAACAGAAGCTGAGCAGCTTCAAGTGTCACTGGCAGGGCAAGAAAGGGCAGTGCACAAGTGGTGAGCAGTGAGACATATCACTGATTGTATTTGGGAACAAAAGGAACCTGCTGGACACTTAGCACAAGCAACCTACATTAAGATTCCGTGAAGTTATTTGGGATGTATATGTTAGAGAACAATGAAATATATCCCTAAACTGACTCCAAATGCAACTGGATTGCATTCAGTTTTATTCACTTAAAGACTGAAAAAAAGTTGAAATGGGAGGAAAAAAAATCACTGATTAGT